>CAUYRH010128374.1:0-19847 GCA_963574655.1 Perodicticus potto | reverse complement strand
ATAACAATATATTTTCTCCAATTTCAATATCAGGTGTATCCAGATCAAGTAGAATGATTTTGAAATATTTTTTCTTTTTCTATTGTGTATAAGATTTGGCATGATCTGTTTTTTGAAACTCTCCTTTACTTTTATTTATATAATATTAGTTGTCTATTTTTTGAGACTTTGGGAAAAAAAAATAAGAAATTAACTGATGACTTCATACTGAGCCTCAGAGTCAAAGCACTCTATAATGTCTTATTTGAGAATGTGAATGTTACTTTCTTGTTATTCTTAAAACTAATATTGCTTAAAATTTCGATGTGATAATCATCTGTTTTCTTTTCTCAATGTATTTATGTTCATTAATTCTTTACATGGTTTTTGTTTCTAGTCCTTATCTTACACATTGTTATTATTTTTAAGTTTAAAGCCTTTTAAATTCTGTAAAGGGAAAAAGTGGAAACCTAATTAAAAGAAGTATATATAAATATAAAACTAAAAAAAAAAATACATGTTACCATGCTGGATTTTTTTTATTTGTTTTCTGTCTGTTATATCTCTGCCACATGAACTTTTACTTTTATAATTTTTTCTTCTTTTGCTTTTATATCATTTATGCTCAATATTAGATTTTTACAATAAGCATAATGATTTCCTGTTTTTCATATTTTGAATTTTTTTGAAATCAGCCTATTAATTTTCTCTATGCATCTCTATGCAAGAACATGTGAATTGTACATTTTGTGAGCCTATGTACTTAAAAAAGAATAAAAACAACAATGAAAACAAAATGACATCTTTGTTGGGTGAAAACCCTAACTCCCCAACATTGTCCTGTCAGAGCTTTGACATTTTGGATCCATTTTGTCCCCTGATATTAGTACTACAAAGAATCAAACTGAGGCTAGGCTGATTTTGTTCCTTTTATTCCATCTGTTTCTGGGAAGGAATGCTTGTGGAATTATGTTTTATTTATTTATTTATTTATTTCAGTTTGCCATGTGATGTTTTAGTATGAGTCTTTTTTCAAAATTTTGTCAATCAGTACTTTCTAACTCAAGGCTTTAATCAATATCAAAAATTAAATTTAATGGTGCCTTTGATTATTGTACCTTTTAGGATTGCTTAGTCTCTTCATCCATGGCACCTGTAATTATTAGGTTACATCACTCTGAAATGACTCCTTGTCATATCTTGATCCCCTTTCATCTCAGCTTATCTTTATAGTTCATCTTACTGTCCTTTCATCATTTTCTGGTCCAACCTGATGGCTTTCTGCACTTGTTTCCTGGAAATTATGCTTACTGGATACTACTAAACTTACAAAATAGGTTTCATTCATATTCTCCAGGTAACTGTAATTCACAGTATTCAAATTAGCATGCAATGTCAGAAGGATTCTCTCTTTTTGTATTTCTACAATTTTTTTTCCTGTTTTTATTCTTCTTTTGTAATCATGGCAGCAAATTTTGTTTCTTAAAATACCAGGTAGGACTTTTGAGTTTTTTCTTACCCTCTGTGTTCATCCACTATTTTTAGTTTGTTAGCTACTTGAATCTCTTTCTCAGATCTGGAAGGCAGATCCATGTGCATAGTAACGCCTTCACGTTCAGTTGTACAGGGTATAATGCCTCTGGACTGATGTGCAACTTTCTCCTTACTTGGGCTAACTGCATTTCCAATGCCTTGATAGACTAAATGCATGAAAACACGCCACTCTCAGTATGCATTTGTACTCGGGCTTGAGTTAGATAATTACCTTTATCTCTATATGGGTCATTATGAAAGCTTTGAGATACACAAAAATCAGGAAATGTAAAATCCATGCTGACAGAAAGAAATGAAGCTTTCTCAGCAACACTGATAAGCCAAACACATTGAAATTTGCACAGGTGAGTCAGAAAGGACATAGTCAACTGTGTTTCTTGGAAGTGAAATAAATAGTCTGTCTCAAAACTTTTGTAGTTTACTACTTACTTCTGGAATTTTATTCTCAACAATTCACTATGTCACTTTCAATTTCTCTCCACATTCTACCTTGCTGTTTTTGAGGGATGTAGAAATATAGCTAAGGAGAGGCAAAGAGACAGTAACCCAATCACTTCAAAATGACATTTGTGTATCATAGTGGTACATTTATATTCTTATTGGTATATATAGACCTATGAGATCAAACAATAGAGAACAGGCAAATTGGGATTTTTTTAACCATCTTTCTGGCCAATGTAACTGCTTAATTTTATGATGTCAACCATAAATTGCTTTATTAATTCTGGGCCATACGCCATCTAGATGGTGGAAACACAAGATTTTAGCAACAGGTTACCATTCAGAGTCCATTTTTAGGATTAACTTCTCATCTTTTTAAAAAAATATATAAATATTTTATGGGGTATTTGGTATAGAAAAAGTCTTCATCTATTGGACTGCAACATTTTCAATTGGAAACTCTAGAATATATCTAAGTCTTACTTTACCATAACATATAAGAACATGGATTAGATAAATTGCCACAGTCATGTCCACATAACAATGTTTCAGACAATGACCAACCCCATATACGACAGTGGTGCCATAAGATTATAAGTATAATACTGTATTCTCATTGTATCTTTTCTTTGTTTAGACATGTTTAGATACATAAAATTTCCTAGGTATTAAGCACAGTAATATACTGCACAGGCTTATAACCCAGGAGCAACAGAATCTACCATATAGCTTAGATGTACAGTAGGCTGGACCATCTAGGCTGATGTAAATTCACTCTGTGTTAACAATGACAGAGTTACCCAACAACACACTTCTCAGAATGTATTCCCATTGTTAAACAATGTGTACCACACACACACACATGTATGTAGAGTTCTGGTACCAAAAGCACACATAACAGGTAAGAATACAGTGACTGGCTTCTGTATTTCTATGTTCTTTCTTACTTGTCTAACTCTAAAGAGAACTTGATTTCGTCATGTAGCCACAACCCAACATGCTACTATTGCCACATTCCTAAACTGCAAACATAGGGTGAAAAATAGAATCATCCATGTCTCAGTATCTAGCCTTATGGCCTCAAATCAGAACAACGATGGCTACATAGAGTCATGATTACAAAGAGACATATGTGAGTCTAGATCCAGAGTGCGGCACTTGTTAGCTGTAAGTACTTGCATAGTTCTTAATATCACTAATACAACTAGATTGGGTGAGATAATACACATATTGAACCTGGCACAGAGAAGCCTCTCAAATAATAGCAGTTATTACTTCAATTATTTGTCTGTTGTTGTTTCTCTTCTGATAGTACAGAGAAAAAAATATTACCCTTCAGAACCAAAGAATGGAGACCTCCCTTCCACCTTTCGATTGGAAAAAAGAAGACATTAATATTTAATAAATGTTAAATTAAAGAATAGGAATTAAGTTCAGGATTACTATTATTCATTGTACCCCGTTTATTGTTAGTTTGTCATTTCTGGATGGTAATATTATGTTTATCTGTCTTATTGGTGTGGATTTTTTTTTAATTATAAAAGTTGAGAAGAGGAAGCTACCTATTAAATTCAAATCTAATTTGTTTTATAAAAGATAAGGTTCATCATTTTCCTACATTCATAGAACACTTTTAAATGCAGCAATTCAGACCACCATACTACACCTTTGTAATTTCACTATATCTTAAGTTCTTTGACAGGAAGAATTAATTTTACCTCTTTCCTATCATTCTTATTGCTAATACATAGCACACTTTTGAGCCCATTACAGCTAGAATCATTACTTTTTATGGATACATGATATTCTAGATTTAAAAGATTTCATTGTATTTTAATACTGATAATTAAATACAAGACATTGGATGGTGATTTTAATCAGGCACCATTATGTCACTTTGCAGTTAAGATCTCACTCACCAATTGAAATATGAAGGTGTGATCCTGTTTATTGTGGTACTAGTGGTTCTTTTCTGATCTATCTGAAGATTCTTTTTATCAGGATGTGGAACACAAGGTAGGAATACAGTGACTGGCTTCTGAAAAGGATGAGTTGATGGGTGCTGAACGTGAACCAGAGGACTTGTGGATAGCACGGAGTAGGAAGTATCTTGCTGTGATTTCAAATATGCCACCAAAGACGGGTCAACTGGTTGGATCTAAATAAAGAAAAAAATATATTTGCTTATGTTTTAATAGGAGAAGATGCAAAGTATCAGTACATTTCTAATCCACTTTTCTGAAAATTTTATAGAGTGTAGATTTACCTCTACATTGTTAGCTAAAATCAACACTACATCTTATAAAATGCATGCAATTTATAAAAGACACAGCATATGAGTCCCTTTTAATAATGTCTTCCTGAAATCTAGGTTCCCTGAATTATTAAAAATAACTGAGAAACTTTCTTAAGTGTAGCCACCCAAGTCACCTAAAAAAACAAAATTGACATTTTATGTAATTTCTAATTACAAGTAATGTTAGATATAAAGATTTTAGAAATAGTAAAACAAGACTGCATTTACCTAAGGGTTTTTTTTCATGTGAGAATGGTTAATAATAAAAATAGCTGACATGATTCCAACATTTCAATTGTTGAATGTTTTCTTCCTAATTTTTCTTTTCACATACCACTAATGATAACAAAGGGGAGAAACAGAGGAGTGAATGGGAGAGGGGTGAGGCTAGAAAAACAGGGAATATTATTTGAGGAAATATATCTTCTAAAATGTATGTTGAAACGCTACAACTTTTCAAATAGAGTTTGTATCTATTAAATCCTTGTTCCCCAAAGAGTTAATGTCCCTATTAATTATAACAAAGTATTCATAATAATAAATATTTTAATTAATTATCCCTTTTTTTGCCATCCTTAGATGGAAATCTCAGTTATATGGGTGTCCCAAAGTCTGTTATCAACTTATTCCTATGTACTCAACATATTTTTTTAAATATTAACAAAACAACACAAAAGATTCATCATGAAAAACTTTCAAATAAAGTGGGAGTTTACTTTGGAGTGAGACTTACTATGCTTAATGTCATCAGAGTCTCACTGACACCACAGTATGCTAGGCACTTACAAATGCAACAGAAGAATCCATTTATTGCTATATTAAATACTAGCATCCTCTTCATTCTTCAGGACCATGCCTGAAGACCCATACAATCTCTGAGAAGGAAGTCACTAATTTTTAATATTTACCTTTAATTGTATAAGCACCGGTGAGCTGAAAACTCCTGGAGAATAATTGAAGGATATTCTGGAATCCACGTTTGACTTAAAAGTGAGGCCTTTCTTAGTTACTATGAAGGACTCCTTCTTTAAACAAGACACAACAGAAAAGATACCCAGCTTGTAAATTTTCACTGCAGCACAGTTCCCCTGTATGGATTAAAGGACATCAGAAGAAGCTACAGTGCTGTTTCAAAAGTACATACTATATATACTCTGTAGATTGTGAAAAAAAAAATTATGTATCATCTGTGTAATCACCTTACATTTGGAATGATTCCATTAACCTAGAATGAATGGTCCTTTCCTGAGATGAAGTAGAAGTAGATAATTACGAGCTTCTCAAATTTGGACTTCATGATAAAAAACAAAGAAATAAACATTTAGAAATTTAAATTAAATCCCCTCCCAAAATGTGTATGTATAATAGGCAGTGATGTTCAGTGTTTTCACAAAAATTGCTAATAATTGCTTCTGAAATTCTAGCCTACTTGAGCTAGAATAGATTTTGTGTATTGACCTTTATCCAAAAACATTCCCCACTGTTTTAGGAAATTCTAAGGACTAGAATTTCATATAGTTTATTCAAGCGCTATAGCAACTATGCTGTCAGCAAATTCTTTCTTCTTTTAGGCTCCCAAAATGAAGTCATTTTATCTATTTCCTTCCATGCAATGGGCCTAGATTACTGCAGAGAGACACATTTGTGGTTCTTTTCTATATAGTGACATTCAAATTTGTAATTCATACAAGCAGGCACACATTTAAGCTTTTTTACTGTACAAAAGGGAACTGAGTATATAAATGAAAACATCTACTCATATAATCACCAAAACTTAAATTGAGGAGCCAGACTTAGAAGTAATTTGGTCTGTTCATGCTTCCACAAACAGCAGCCCTGGGCCCCACCCTGACATGAGTGAATAATCATGCATACATACACACAAACATTTCAGCAACAATCACAGTGGAAAACTCTCATTTGAAAGCTGACTAAGGAAGAGATTTCACAATGTCACTGCATAAATCCCTGGTTGGGAAAATTCAGGTCATGGTAAACGTTCTCAATTGGCCAGAGGGAAAATGGTGAAAAATCTTCTAAAAACCAATAGTAGTTGCCATGCCTTTAGATCACATTTGGCAGATACTAAGAAACCAAAAGAATTTTTTACAAATTAGAATTTGTAAATGTCATTTGATCTCTATAACAATTTAGAAAGAATCCAAAGTTTAAATTAAGTGAAAATTAAGGCTAACTGCCAGTAGAATACTATAAAGAGAAGAATTTATGCTTTTACTTTTTATAATAGAAAATTATTCTTTTTTTTTCTTTTGCCTTTATTATCTATACATCTTGCATGCCCATTTTGTGAAAAGTATGTATTCTATGAGCAGTTTATGCTTTTATGGTGACAATCACTCAGGTTGGTTAAGATTCAAAAGCTCTACTCAAGGGCGATGTTGTCCAGACTATTATAAGTTTTGGAGTCTTGTCAACCCAAATAAGTCATTAAAGCAAAAATGTCACTCAATAGAGGTTAAGTCAAAGTTGAGGACATGCCTGGGAAAAATACAAACCACAGACAAATTTGTGGGTATTTTTCTTAAGGGGAATTTGGAAGTTTCATCATTTGAAAGCACCCAAAAAGAAAAAAAGAAAGAGGAGAGTAAATGGTTACATTCTTATAAGACTCAGAAAAATCTAAAGTTTACATAAGAAGAAGTCCAATATTAGAAGCAAAATAAGAATGAAAGGAGCATAAATTATGCAGATGTCCCTGGGATGGGGTAAGAATGTCTGATTCTGACTTGTCTCTGTTCTGTGCCTGTAAAGATAAACTTCTAGATCATTATTAGTGTGAAATTGGGACAGACATTGGGTTTTAGGAGCTAGACATAGCCTGCAGACTGAAAGCTACAATTTGCTTGATTTTGGGAGACTAGCAAGGAATTTCCTTAATGAAAGATCTGTGGGTCCAGTTCCTCACAGGTTCCTGAGGCCTTCACATTCTCTTCTGCACAAGGAATTAGAGGGGGAGGAGGTCGTCCTGAAATGTTGTTTTCTTTTTGCATACTAAATATAAAATACATTAGCTACATTAATTGGAGTGAGTAATTAGAATCCGCTTAACTTTCATCTTCAACTATATAGCATTATTTGAAACTCAGAAAAGAGATTTTATAAAGAATTTCTTATGCATTCAAGTTTTTTTTACATTTATTCCCTGCCCTCTTCATCAAATAAGGACAAATTATACAGATAGCCTAAAAAGACAAATATTTTAATTGTTTACAAATAAGTTTGATGGCTCATGGAAGAACCTTAAATATTAGTCCCCGTCAATTCTATTTCAATTTTAATAATTGTGTATATTCTCTCTATATTACACCATAAGCATTTGTGATCATAGAGGGCCTCAGAGTTATTACAATATAGTCTACCATAAAAATGATACTGTATTAACAACTAATCAGTGTTTTTAGGCTTTCTCTTATCTTCTTGAGTGTATTATCTCTTTAATCCTTATAATCCTATCAAATAGACATTACTATTGTAGTCATTTTTCAAATGAAGAAATTGAGTCACAGCAAGGTTACACAATTTACCCAAGTTCACATAGCAAGAAAGTATAGGATTTCAGTCAGATTTCAAACTTAAGCAATCTTCTTCTGCAGCCCACATCCTAAATGCAACGTATGCCATCTTCTAGGTACAGACTACATTTCATTTCTTTACCTAATTATTATGTCAAAACATATGCATAAACAATTTTTTTATAAAAAATAAGCCGCTATCATCTGAGGATTCAAATATTCTTAAATTTAGACAGGCATCTGTTACATTGGAAATGTTAGTCTAAAGCTATTCTATAGCATAAAGGTAATTAAGCTGTGATGCTGGCTTTGTTTTTCAGGCGAATAAACATTTTCCAGGTCCTAGACCCAATTTCTGTATTCCTATATTTGCCTAATGATTTCTGCCCTTTGATCTTTGTGGATGGCAGCAACGTGTGAAAGCACTGGCACAAATCTATCACCTCTTTCATTTGTTCATAATTTGGAGCAATTATATCAGCACTACAAACTGTTAGTCTGAGTAATATTCAGAAGAAAAGCCAAGTGTTTACCAACCTTAGAACTTCCTGTCACCCCTTCCAGTGAATTGGGGTTTAGGTAACTTGATTGAAGGTGAACATCACACACTTTCACCATGATGTCTCTGTAATTTCCCCTATAATGTGCAGTAAAAGGAATTGCAATGCATATTGGAAATGGAATTTTGTTTTCCCCATCTGAACATTCAATAGTGATGACGTTGCTGACCAACTCTTCATAATCACTCACTATTAAAGAACTCATGTTATTAATTATCCGGCATTTGAGTTGTTGTAGAACATATAATGGTGCTGTAATATAACAAGACACTTGGGGGTCAGTAGCATCACTCAACACATCAAGGTACCTGCAGAGGAAAAAAAGAATGTCTTTTTTATAATTATTTGATTTATGTGTCTTATATCTAAATGCAGAGGGGCACTAAGTCTAGTGCAAGAGTTTGAATGTGAATCCCAGTTCTTCCACTTGTTCTATGACCTTGGGCAAACTTTTTTTTTTGCTTTAGTTTCCTTGACTATAAAATGGTGATAAAACAGTATCAATCTCATTCAATGGCCTATGGAAGAACTTTGAGTCACATCAAGGTTACATAATTTACCCTTTCATTGGAAAGTTGTATGAATTAAATGAAGTGATCAGGCCTATATCTGACACCTAGAGGTATTATATGTTAATTATAATAACTATTGTTATTATTACTATTATTGTTCAAGTTTTATTCACTCCACAATAAGTATCTGAGATTGATGAAGCTTTTTGATAAACCAAGTACTAAATACCTGAATAGTTTCCTCAATGGAGAGGAGAGAAAGTAATTATGTATGAGATATTAGAATTGTCTAAACAAAGTAGATTCAATGATGATGAAGATGACATATTTTTAGAAAAACTGAGAAATGTACAAAAGGATAGTGAATTTATGATTAATTATAGTAATTAGGATCAGATTATTTACAATCCTCAAAGAGTCCATCAAAAATCTTTTTTGCACTATTCATTTTATCCTTTTATAAAAAACCATTATTTTTGCAGATAATTTTAGAGTCTTATAAATCTGAATTCAAATTTGAGATCAGCCACTTACAATTTTACTTTACACATTAATAATAATTATTAAAATAGCTAATATTTTAGTGTCATCTATGGACTAGGTATTAGGCAATACATTACTTTATTTAATCTTCACAATTACTGTATCAGGCGGGCATTTCTGTCAGCACTATTTTATAGATAAGAAAATTGAGACCTGAAAAATTTAAGTTGATTTTAAAGATCCCATAAATGGCAATTTTTAAAACTAGTAAAATTGTCTCTGCCTCTCTTTAATGTGAAAGCCTAAACTCTCAAATATAGATAATGCCATACTACCTCAAATCATTTGAAAGTACTGGTTACTTTATCCATTACAAATTAAAACTAATACCTGATTCATAAAAGTGTGACAACCAAATGACAAAAACCATTTAAACTTCTCGTAATAAAGGCCTGGAATAAGATAGGTGCTCAATAAATGTTGAATGTCTACTTTAAACTTGAGTTTCTCCTCTTCTTGCTACTTCTCATTTATACCAGGGAAATGACTGAAATTTAGAAAATGTTGAAGAGAAATAAGAGGGCCTATGTATGACACATCATTCCTGCCCGCATAATCTAAAACTATCAGATTACAGATATTTTTCAATTACTGGTAGGTAGAATTTTAAAGTGCATGTTAACATAGAAATCTAAAAAAACAGTGTTGAAACTGCAGAACGGGTCATTTATATTTGCAATTCTGAACCCATAAAGTTGGAAGGAATAGAAAATTACCCAGCACTTCCGTCTGCTTAAGTATTCTCTGGGGATTGAGATAATGGTAATTTTCAGAAAATATGAAGCACTGTTTTATAGAGGATGTGGTGACCCAGCATTGTATAATTTAGAACTAACTCTCCTCTGTCCTTTGGAAGCCATCTCAATACACTCTTCTTCCATAAGGTATGTTTCCCAAGTGGCACATGAAGTCGGGTGAAGAGACCTGTAAATGGCTCCATTCCTTCTGGCCCTAATCAATTAGATCTCGTCAACCACTAATGTACAGTCATGTACAACATAGAACATCTTTGTCAATGGTGGACCACATACACAAGGGTGGTCCCATAAGATTATAAGGTCATACTGTTACTGTAACTTTTCTTTGTTTAGATATGTTTGGATATGCAAATACCATTGTGTTACAATTGCCTACGATATTCAGTAAAGAAAAATGCTGTAGCCCAGGAGCAGAAGACTCTGTCATGTCGCCTAGGCGTACAGTGGGCTAGACCGTCTAGGTTTGTGTGAATGCACTCTATGTTTCCACAATGCCAAAATCGCCTCACTGAGCATTCCTCAGAATATTACCTCCCTCAGTAAGTAGCACATGATTGTAATCACATCCATTTATTCTCATCTTGCTTGCCCTTCATACATACGTGAGGACGGCTACAGGAGAAGAGATATGCTTCCTACAGAAAGCTATCCGAGGGGATGACAATAGATTCTGTGCAAGTTTTGTTTATCATACACATCTTTATGTGCTGGGATGGCTTCCGAGGCTGGGGGATTGCAAAGGGAGGTCATCTCCTTAAAAATACCAGCAAACCAGAATTGGTTTGGATGCCACAAAGAGGAAGTCACCGACCAGGAACACCTCAAGGAGGTGTTAGAGGGAGTGGTCGAGGCAATGACTCATTACCTGATGCTTTGAGTCATGTTTGAATGTGAGAATATGAAATGTCAACGTTTTTCTCAAGTGAAACGGGTAACTACACATTGGCTGGTAGCTGTTTTGCAGGAACAGTAATTCTGACAAATTATAGAGGCCTTTCACGTACTGAAAATACTCACTCATAGAATTCATTTGTTTATCTGGCCTCCAGGAACACAACAGCCAACATCTTCTTTTTAGAGATGAGATCACTATGGTGATGTGAGCAAAATGACTTGTGTAAGATCATTGTTCTGGAAATGACATTGTCCATCAGAATGAGCATGACCTCCTCATGGCCGAGAAGTGGGTAACTGAAGCATGGTAGTGAGTGGGAGGTGGAGAAAGTGAGGACTGCTGGGGCCACAATAAACTAACACACTAACAAATACCCAAGTGTGAACATCGGTGAAGCATCACCGTGCTAGCCCCTGTAGATCATGTTCCATTTGACCTCACCAAATAGTCTCAGGAAGTACATATTATTCTACAAACAAGAAAATGAGGCTGAGAAAGGAAGCCAGTTTGCCCAGGGTCACAAAACCAGTAGGCGATAAAACAGAAAATAAACCGTGAATCTATCTGACTCCCAAAATAAATGATTTTTTTCTTTCATTATTACCCATTGCTTTCTAAGGATATTATGTTTTCCTGGGAAAAAATGGTCTGTGAATATTTTATTTGGACAAGCAGGGAATTATTGCCCCCTTGTATATGGGAGATCATTTACAAAATTGATCAGTCTCTCAGTTTTTGAAAATCACGAGCACTTTGAGAGTCTGATAGCAGCTCTGGACCATCTCCAGGGAAATAAAATAGGTATGAACATACGCATTCCATTTTAGCATCTCTTGACGCTTATCCATGAGGCCCCAAGGGTTTTACAGGCACAAGCTCAATACACATGATGATGATTTTCTTAGGAACACAGATGAAATTAATCTCAGGTTAAAAAATTCTCTCCTATTTTTTTAGCACTCTGCACCCTACTAGTTTTTCTTATTATAATGAGAATGTTGTGGTTTTAGAAAATTATCCATGTTTCATACAATAGTTTAATTATTTTCTCATCTATTAAATTCTTTCCTCCTTTAAAAAAATTTAATATGTTGATTTCCTAAAGGCATAAGAAACAAACAATATTAGTAACAATGGCTATATAGATTTTTATAGGAGTAATTTAAACTGAATTAATGATTTATAATACCTTATAGAGGTATGAAATGGAAAAATAAAATTTTATTCACATACAAATGTTACGTATATTGCTATGGTCTGAATGTTGCTGTCCACTCAAACTTCATGTGCTGAAACCCTAACCCCCATAGTGATGGTGGTGTTAGGAGGGAAATTTGGGGAGGTGATTAGGCCCTGAAGGGATTAATACCTTTATAAAATAGGCTCAAGGGAGCTCATTCTCTCCTTCCACCATATAAGAATATAGCAAGAAAGCTCTCACCAGACAAATGTGTTACTTCCAACGCCTCCACCAGTGTGAGCAAGAAATGTTTAAAAGCTGCCCAGTTCATGGTATTTTGTAGCAGCAGAATGAGTTGAGATATGTACCAGGCACAGGAACATACGTATTAGTTGGCATAAGTAACACGTCTCATTGTCATTTACTTACTCCTTTTCCATTATCTTATCCTTTTGCTTTATATTCTCTGAGTCATTGGGAAGACAACTGTTTACGTGTGTATTGGAGATACCACATGCGACTCGGGATGTGATCAGCTCTTCCCTCGGGCTTTCTGTGGTCTTCTCAATTTCTGTGTCTGTTGTCCGGATTATGTCATGAATCTCTTCCTTGTTACCACTTATGCTCTCAGCAGTCATGTGTTTGATTTGTTTATCACCTTCGCTTTCTGCGCTATCGGGGAACATTTTGTGCTGTGGCTCTTCTTGCCCCGTTACATTTCCATGCAGTGGTGCCTGGTTTCCTTTCTCCAGTAATTCTGAACTCACATGTGTTGTATTTTTTTCTAACAGGACCTGGTGTGTCTGATGACTTTCCTCACCATTTGTGGCAGAAACAGTAGCTGTTTCTATGACAGTTAGTTCCCTTCTTGCAGCAATGCCTGTTGCTTTGGTATCTTGAATGGTGGACATTGTCTGCTGTAGAGAACTCTCATCATGCAAGCTGCATAAATTACACATCTCCTTTTCTTCTTTCTTCAGAAGTGTAGCAGTGCTCCCCAAATGTTCATTTATTTTCATGAGGCAGTCTATAAAAGTAGTGGTTTCTACACACACACACAAAGAATAAATACAAAACTAAAACAAATCATGTTTCTGCGGTGATGTCTAATGAGATATGTCAAGATAATCTTGATAATTTTAGAAATTTACAAAGGCCCTTGCTGAGCATGTAAGCCAAACTCCTGAAGGAAAAATCATTTGTATAAGTGTCACTCTTTTCACACTTCTAGGAATTGGAAACAAACTACTTTTAACATAGTAGCAAAGAGTAAATCTAATGCCTCTTGCTCATGAAAATGCTTCCAATATTTAAGGACAGATATTATGGCCCATTCCCCAATAGGAACAGACGTTAACATCTCTCTAAATCACCTCTTATTTGGTATTATTTTGAGAATTCTTCTCTTTCCTCTGGACGTACTAAAGATTATCAATTACCCATTCAAAATGCTGGGGCTAAAATTAGCTGAATACCCAAGACACCTCAGCTACATTATTTCTGCTGGTGCAGATGATATATTTGGGGAGGGTGGTTTGACTGGATTTGGTTTACATTATTCCTTCTGCTAAGCTTGTGATCATTGGAAATTTTCAAACTAGTCTTCTAAAGAATAGCTCCGATCATGCCAATTCTCTGTGGGGCCTGCAGTGGCTACTAAGGGACAGCTAAGCTCAGTCAAGCCTCTTCACTCTGGGGTAAACTGTCACCAGGATCTGAGCTGACATTATTATGTCTCGCCATGCTTGTATTGGTTCGTCCCTCTTCTCTTCACAGCTGGGGTCATCTGATGACATCCTGCAGGCTTGGCACCTCTCCAATCTTTACAATTCAATCTTGAACTAAGGTGTACAGGATTTAGGGCCCCATAGCCTGGTCCAGATTGAATTTCCTAATATTATCTACCCTGCATTCTTCCCACTTGCCTTGACGTTACATTACTATGTTATTTAGAGCAGACTTTCATGATGCCACCTATATTCTTACCTGGAGTAACTGTTGCCTAAGATCATATTCATCAGATAACCGTGTGCTTTTTGCCTTACTGTACTTTATAGCTTCCGTAACTAGGCCTATTCCCAAGAACTACTCCCCAAAGTGTATGGGGATCCAGTTCCCTATCCCATCCCACTCCAGTCTTCCCAGTGATTTTATAACTAATAAAGTTCAATTTTAAACAACTCTAGAGATAGAGTTTTTCATTCCATTGTAGAACAGCTGCTTGCTCTGTGTCAAACTCACCCTATAATTTCCTATCTCTAAGTCTTAGATCCTGTTAATAATACCTCAAGATTCTCAATTTTCTGCTGCATAAGTCCTATTCATTCTTTAAGTTTCATTTAAAATGCTACATTTGTTCTAGTAAAATTCTCTATTCCTCAACCTAAAAACTGGATTTTTGTCTCATCCTGAAGACCAAAAGCATTTCACTCATATGTCTTTACTGGGACAGGCCTTAATGTTTCTTGCATTTTGTGCATTGGTCTTATTTTCCTTATTATATTGTTAA
This sequence comes from Perodicticus potto, assembly GCA_963574655.1. Lineage (NCBI taxonomy): Eukaryota > Metazoa > Chordata > Mammalia > Primates > Lorisidae > Perodicticus > Perodicticus potto. The sequence continues at coordinate 5,087 of CAUYRH010128374.1, read as the reverse complement.
TCTCTTGCGGACAGAGACTAGCTTAGCCTTGTTTGTGTGCTCATAACCCCTCTCTGTCAGAGAAGAATGAACTAAGGAACACTTGCCTTGTTTCCAGATGCCTCGATTCTCCTTGTCAAGCAGTTCATACAGTCGCTGGCAGGTGGAGCACAGGATGCCTGCGATTTGCTCCAACAGTTGGTGAAGGGCCCTACTGAGCTCTTGAGCCAGGAAGACCACTGTGGCCATCCAAGTGGGCCCACCAACCCCCTCACAAAGGTCATCCCCCAGGAGTGCCTGCTTTAGCATCTGGTTTTGTCTCCAGATCTGTTTCAATATTTGGCCCAGTTTACCTGAGCCCATGTCTTCTGTATCCATGTTCTGCTCCAGGAGTGATATACTTCTTTTCTTGCCAGCAAAGCCTAAAGATTAGCAAATTAAAACTTGGCAATGGTTATTTCTCCTAAAATCCAGGAGATGGTCCAAATAGGCTAGCCAAGCTCTTTCCCACAAGGTAATAGTTTATTTAGCTTGTTGACTAGTGAAAAGTTACTAGGTGACCAAAGAGGAGGGGCATTCCTTCCCCAACTGCTATTGTGTACAGAATAGATTAGTCACAGGGTCAGAGCAAGCTTACATAATCCAACTCTCCACATAAGTTCTACAAATTCAATGGCAGCCTGAAATAGTTTTAAAGTTTTGAGGCAATGAACTATGAATTCCAGGTAGGATAATAAGCTTATCAAAGGTTAAGTGTTTGAATAATTTTGCTAATAAGAATCCTGTATACTCAAAAATGCTTATGAATGAAATAATGTGATGTCTGATTTGCTTTTATGTAATCTAGGATTGTAGGGGTGGGGTTTAGATGAAAAATGATTGACTATAAACATTAATGATTATTGAAGCTGGACATGGTCATTCATGGGGTCTTTATAATTCACTCTAATTAGTATATATATTTATAATTGTTTTTATAAAAAATTAAAAGAAAAAAGATCCCTCTGTTGAAACAGAGCCTATTAGCACTGGTTAGGTAAGTATAATTATCACCTTCTTATTGTGGTAAATCTGCAGAGAGAATGAGATAGGGACTTGGCTGCTTTACTTTCTGATAATTTCCCTCTAATTAAATTAAATGCACCTTCACTAAGAGAAAGCAAACCTGAAGAGCAACTGTCTTTGAACTACCAAGCAGCCTTTACCATGTATGGTTAAAATTCCCATACAGCAAGCTCCCAGCACAGCCTCCCAGCCTATCAACACAGCCTATAGGGGACTATGGCAATACAGCCCTTTGGGGTGTGTGGAGTAAACCAGACAGGCTGCTTGCTCCTCTCCAATTTCCCTCCTTTAAGGAAGGAAAACACACAACCAAAAGAAAAGGGCAGTGAGTACATTCCAGGGAAGCTTGTGTTCCCTCAGAGGTACTGGAATGAAATAAAAGCTTTCCAAAGGCAGCCCCTTACCCCTTCCCATCCGCAAGGCATTATCTCATCTCTTAAGCACCCAGGTTCTTAGAGCTACACTCAAGACACCTGGAAGACCAGATCAGAGAAACAAGCCCAGTGAGCTAAGGAATCAAGAGCGGATGCCATCAGCCTGAAGACTGCCCAAGCGGCAGCTTCTGCTCGGAAAAATCTGAAGAAAAAGGGAAGGAGCGGCATGAAGACTGGAGGAGTCTTCCACTCCGTAGCTGCGGAGTGGGGTTGGGGTTTCCTTCTCTCCTGAAAGTCTTTTTTTTTAAGAGACATAGTTTCACTTTGTCACCCTCGGTAGAGTCCCTTGGCATCACAGCTCACAGCAACCTCCAGCTCTTGGGCTTAGGCCATTCTCTTGCCTCAGCCTCCCAAGTAGCTGGGACTGCAGGTGCCTGCCACAACACCCTGCTAAAAAGTCTTATTTTTCAGTAAACTTCTATTCACTGAAAAGGGGACTTTTGGGAAATATAAGGCCATGTCACATCCTGGATCACATTGTTTTAATATTTTCTAGCCTCTTCTCAATACTAAAGACTTTCTAAGTCAATAGAAGGACTAGAAAGACTTAGAAAACCTTTAGGATTGAGAGTTAAATCTAACTCTTGAAATTTAAGTATATTTCTCAATATGTATGTCTGGCTTTAATTCAATGCCAATTTCAGAAACTTTCTATAGCATTTACTGGGCACCATCAAAATGTTGGGAGGAAGAACTTTTAGGACTTCACAGAGACAGGTACATAAACAGATTATTAAAATACACTTAGACCATGTTGAGAGCTAGACAGAAGTATGAAGAGAAAGAATCATGAAAGCTTTGAAGAATAAAAATTTAATTCCAATTAGAGGCTTGGCAGATGTTTGGATCAGGAGTTAAAGAATGAACAGGATCTAAGCAGGCTAGAGAATACAGGGAAGAAATATTCTAGCATGGGAAATAATGTATCAGAGGCATGGAGGTATAAAATTACACAGTAGGACAAAAATGAAGTATGGCTTTAAAGGAAAGTTCAGTTAGTAAGTCATGAGAAGCAGCAGATGAAGAGTTTACTAATAGTAGAGTACCAGGAAGAAAATTTAGAATTTTCTCTTGCAGAGGAAGAGAGAAATTAAAATTTTAAAATTAAGTTGCGTTATAATGAAATCTATGTTGCAGGTGATTTACACAGCAAAGGTGTAAGAGTTAGGAAGTTTGCATGTCTCTACTAAAGAAGCAACAATACAAGCAAGTGAAAGGGATTTTTTTTAAGGAGGCCTTTGAAGTAGATTGGATAGAACTTAGTAAACCACCAAATAGAGGCAGAGGAATAGAACGCATGGAAAAACTATCCTTTCATTTATTTGAGAAATATGTATTGGCCACTGGTACCAGAGCTGTGCCTGGTAGTGGAATATACTAAAATTTTTTGTTTAAGTGACCACATTTACAAAAGGATAAATCTCTTAAAGAATTTAAGAGGAACATTAGATTTGATGTGTAGTTAAGTTGATTAATTTTGGATTTGTTGAGTAGTTGAATGAATCCCTGGAAGTGGAAGAGATCATCAGAGAATTTACACCATGCATATTTCAATATTGAATAAAACTGAAAAACAAAATCATGTTGCTTTGCCTGACCAATCTACGTTGATTTCCTTCTAGATATGTGGGAAAATTCTTTCTCAGAGAGGAGGATAAAACCCACAAAACATTCTGCTTGGCTTCCTTACACATTTGTTCTCCAGTCTAAACTTGTTCTCTGTCTGGCTTCTTAAGAACATGTCATATTTGCAAAGTGAGACCTACCACAGGCCAAGCTGCATTTACTTGTTAAAACAAGTATCTGCAAGTTCCTTCATCTGGTTTTCAATTAATTTATGTCACTAACCACAGAGAGAACTGACAATTGCAGTCAAGACACCCACAGAAGTTAACTGCAAAAATTCATCTGGATGGTGTTAACATCTGATCAGCATCTTCATTGTTCCTTCTAGTTGTTATGACTTCTTCTACTTTCTCACTGAGAATTCTGTGCTTCCACTGACATTAGTATACAGTCTTGAATTCTTACCATTGTGCGGTCAAAAAGACACTATTTCTTCCTAAAGTTAAAAGTATCAGAGTGGGTTAGAGATAAAACTCAAGTCATAAGTAGGGTAGCACTTGCTTGCTACCCAGAATAAATAAAGCTGCAATAGCCTGGATGACTTATGGATGCTAAATGGGAGATAAGAGCCATTTTTTTCCATATAATTTTTGATGGGTAGTGATGTGTAGGTCATATGTAAGCAAAAGAGTGATATGCTTGAGACACTATGAGTCAATGTTATTAGTTCCTTATCTGATTGTGTTATTTTCTTTACATTTCTGCAGTTGCCTACATCAGAGATTTGGATACAGACAGCACAGAATAATTTTGTTCCATTTAAAAACTCTTATTGAATATCTGTTCATATTTTATCTATTTAAGACAACCTCATACAATTGGATGATGAGTGGAAGGGAAAAGGAGAAGTTATTTTATTTACTTTTGTTTTTGTTTTTCCCAGAAACTTATTACACTGAACACATGCAAATTAAGTATCTGAATTATTAGCATGCTTGTCAATTGGTAAGAGCAAGTGGTAAAAGTCGAAGCTAATACTTCCGGTTAAAAGTTGCAAACAATGGTGGGAGTCAGGGATGAGAAGAAACAAACTGTCCCTTCCCCCTCCCCACATTGGTATGAGACGTAAACAAGGTAGGTTAGATATGTGTTCCATCTTTGCTTCCTCCTTTGATGCGCCTGAAAAGGGTAAAACAACCCCAGAGGCCAAAGAGAATGGGTGGTGAGATTAGAGACAAAAGATGCGAAGATTGAAAGCAGATACAAAAAGGCGAAGTGACCAAATCAGGCGAAAAGAGTTGAATCATCAGACCTCTACAGTTTAAAATAGGCCCTTCTTGCCATAGAATCGCAGAAGACCCCAGGAATCAGGGACGTCTATGAGCTCTTGAAGTGAAAGTGGACTTGGGGCTGTACATAGATTTTTTTGGTGTTGTTGAAACTCTTGTTCAGGCAGCAGGTAGCTTCCTAGAGCCCTTTCTTATGTCTCAAATATTTAGAAAGGTGACCATCTTCCTCCCATCCATCAAAAGATAGAGATTTTCTTTATGAAGAAACTGTGACCCCAATCCGGGGGGCCTGGGTTAATTAAATAACTGGAAGGCGGGACCATGTTAACCACCAGCATTAAGTGAAATTCTGCAATTTTATTTTATTTACTTATTTATTTTTTATTAAATCATAGCTGTGTACATTAATGCAATCATGGGATACAATGTGCTGGTTTCATATACAATCTGAAATATTTTCATCAAACTGTTTAACATAGCCTTCATGGCATTTTCTTAGTTATTGTATGAAGACATTTGTATTCTGCATTTAGTAAGTTTCACATGTACCCTTCTAAGATGCACTGTAGATGTGGCCCAACCAATTGCCCTCCATCTACACATCTTACCCCCTCCCCTCCCCTCCCGTGCCCCTTTCCCCATATTCTTGTGCTATAATTGGGTTATAGCCTTCATATGAAAGCTATAAATTAGTTTCATAGTAGGGCTGAGTACATTGGATACTTTTTCTTCCATTACTGAGATACTCTGCTAA
>CAUYRH010128371.1:0-21417 GCA_963574655.1 Perodicticus potto | reverse complement strand
ATGATTCTCTCAATTGATGCAGAAAAAGCTTTTGATAATATCCAGCATCCCTTCATGACCAGAACACTTAAGAAAAGTGGTATAGAAGGAACATTTATTAAACTAATAGAGGCCATCTACAGCAAACCCACAGCCAATATTATACTGAATGGAGTTAAATTGAAATCATTTCCACTTAGGTCAGGAACCAGGCAAGGATGCCCATTGACTCTATTGCTCTTTAACATTGTAATGGAAGTTTTAGCCATTGCAATTAGGGAAGAAAAGGCGATCAAAGGTATCCACATAGGGTCAGAAGAGATTAAACTTTCACTCTTTGCAGATGATATGATTGTATATATGGAAAACACTAGGGATTCTACTACAAAACTTTTAGAAGTGATCAAGGAATCTAGCAGTCTATAAAATCAACACTCATAAATCTGTAGCTTTTATATATACGAACAATAGCCAACCTGAAAAAACAGTCAAGGACTCTATTCCTTTCACAGTAGTGCCAAAGAAGATGAAATATTTGGGAGTTTACCTAATAAAGGACATGAAAGATCTCTATAAAGAGAACTAAGAAACTCTAAGAAAAGAAATAGCTGAACATGTCAACAAATGGAAAAACATACCATACTCATGCCTGGGAAGAATCAACATTGTTAAAATGTCCATACTACCCAAAGCAATATACAATTTTAATGCAATTCCTATTAACGCTCCATTGTCATATTTTAAAGATCTCAAAAAAATAATACTTCATTTTATATGGAACCAGAATAAGCCTCGAATAGCCAAGACATTACTTAGAAATAAAAACAAAGCAGGAGGAATCATGCTACCAGACCTGACACTGTACTATAAATGGATGGTGATCAAAACAGCATGGTACTGGCACAAAAACAGAGAGGTAGATGTATGGAACAGAATAGAGAACCAAGAGATGAACCCAGCTACTTACTGTTATTTGATCTTTGACAAGCCAATCAAAAACAATCAAACATTAAATAGGGAAAAGACTCCCTATTTAACAAATGGTGCTGGGTGAACTGGCTGGCAACCTGTAGAAGACTGAAACTGGATCCACACCTTTCACCATTAACTAAGATAGATTCTCACTGGATTAAAGATTTAAACTTAGGACATGAATCTATAAAAGTACTAGAAGAAAGTGCAGGGAAAGCTCTTGAAGGAATCGGCCTGGGTGAATATTTTATGAGGAGGACTCCCCGGGCAATTGAAGCAGTATCAAAAATACACTACTGGGACCTGATCAAACTGAAAAGCTTCTGCACAGCCAAGAACACAGTAAGTAAAGCAAGCAGACAGCCCTCAGAATGGGAGAAAATATTTGCAGTTTATGCCTCCGACAAAGGTTTAAGTCAGAATCCACAGAGAGCTCAAATGTGTTAGCAAGAAAAGAACAAGTGATCCCATCTCAGGGTGGGCAAAAGACTTGAAGAGAAACTTCTCCAAAGAAGACAGGCACATAGCCTACAGATACATGAAAAAATACTCATCATCCTTAATCATCAGAGATATGCAAATCAAAACTACTTTGAGATATCATCTAACTCCAGTAAGATTAGCCCACATAACGAAATCCCAAAACCAGAGATGTTGGCAGGGGTGTGGAGAAAAGGGAACACTTCTACATTGCTGGTGGGAATGCAAACTAATACATTCCTTTTGGAAGGATGTTTGACAATACTTAGAGATCTAAAAATAGAACTGCCATTTGATCCTATAATTCCTTTACTAGGTATATACCCTGAAGACCAAAAACCACATTATAACAAAGATATCTGTACCAGAATGTTTATTGCAGCTCAATTCATAATTGCTAAGTCATGGAAGAAGCCCAAGTGCCCATCAATCCACGACTGGATTAATAATTGTGGTACATGTATACCATGGAATATTATGCAGCCTTAAAGAAAGATGGAAACTTTACCTCTTTCATGTTTACATGGATGGAGCTGGAACATAGTCTTCTTAGCAAAGTATCTCAAGAATGGAAGAAAAAGTATGCAATGTACTCAGCTGTTGGGTTATGAAAGCTATAACCCAATTATAGCACAAGAATATGGGGAAAGAGGCATAGCAGGGGAGGGGAGGAGCAGAATGGTGGAGGGAGGACGATTGGTGGGATCACATCTACGGTGCATTGTAGAAGGGTACAGATGAAACTTACTAAATGCAGAATACAAATGTCTTCATACAATAACTAGGACAGTGCCATGAAGGCTATGTTAAACACTTTGATGAAAATGTTTCAGATAGGCTCAGCGCCTGTGGCTCAACGGGCTAAGGCGCCAGCCACGTACACCTGAGCTGGCGGGTTCGAATCCAGCCTGGGCCCACCAAACAACAATGACGGCTGCAACCAAAAAATGGCCGGGCGTTGTGGCGGACGCCTGTAGTCCCAGCTACTTGGGAGGCAGAGGCAGGAGACTCGCTTGAGCCCAGGAATTAGAGGTTGCTGTGAGCTGTGATGCCACGGCACTCTATCCAGGGTGACAGCTTGAGGCTCTGTCTCAAAAAAAAAAAAGAAAAAGAAAAAGAAAAAGAAAATGTTTCAGATAGTATATGAAGCCAGCACATTGTACCCCATGGTTGCAGTAATCTACACAGCTATGATTTAATTTAAAAAAAAAAGTCTTTTCCCTCTAATTCATTGTTTTGTTTTGTTTTTGTATTGTCTTTGTCTGGCTTTGATGTTGGGGCAATATTTGCTTCATAAAATGAGCTGAGAAGTTTTCCTTATGCTTATATTTTCTGAAAGCATCTATATATAAATAGTATTATTTCTTCCACAAATATATGATATGATGCACCAATGAATCTATCCAAATCTGGACTTTTCATTGTGGGAAGATTTTAAATGACAAATTCAATTGTTTTACCTGATAAAATCTTATAAACTAAGCTCTATATATACGCTAAAAAGGAATCCCCAAGGTACATCCCCAAAATGTTACAAATGCTGAGATTGCAGGTTTTCCTTTTTTTAAAAAAATATTTTCTTAATTGGGGTGGTGCCTGTGGCTCATTGAGTAGGGTGCCAGCCCCATATACTAAAGGTGGTGGGTTCAACACCCGGTGTTGTGGCTGGCTCCTGTAGTCCCAGCTACTTGGGAGGCTGAGGCAAGAGAATCGCCTAAGCCCAGGAGTTGGACATTGCTGTGAGCTGTGTGATGCCACGGCACTCCACTGAGGGTGATAAAGTGAGACTCTGTCTCTACAAAAAAATAAAGAAAATATATATATATTTTCTTAATCAATTCTATTAACCACATTTTCTAAGATAACCTTGTTATTTTATAACAAAAAGTTATTTTTAAATATATAAGCTGTGAGTAAAAAATATTTATCATGATAAATTTTATTAATGATAAACATTTAATAAAATAAAAGGGCAATTGAAAGAAAATTTCCCCTCAGTGTTGGTTTCCATAGACTATGTAGTTGTCTAGCACTAATTGGCAAGCATTCCCATGGTAATATACTAATGAATAACTGGTCAAAGGACTTCTGGCTAAACATAGAAGATTATGTATAAGCACTTACTTGTATTTCCTTCTTAAACTCTGATAAACGACACTGGAAGAAGAAAGTAAGATACAAACTCAGAAGGATAAAGAGAAAAGGAGAGGAAATGAAAACTGATAAGTTCATCTTTAGAGAAAGTTCATTGAACACACTGTATATATCTTAGCAAAACGGAAAACTAAAACTTAAGCTTGCAAGTAGGGATGGCTACATCTATCCAATATTTACTGCAGAGACCCTGAAAAAGTCTCAGAAATTAGAGCCCACCCTCCCTGCCTCAAAGGCAGGGATGCAAGTGGGCTGTGCAAGAGAAGGATCATTTGAAGTCCTTTATAAGAAATGGTAGGCCGGGCACAGTAGTTCATGCCTGTAATCCTAGCACTCTGGGAGGCTAATGTAGGTGGATCATTTGAGCTTAGGAATTCAAAACTAGCCTGAGCAAGAGCAAGACCCATATCTACTAAAAATGGAAAATATTAGCCAGGCATTGGGATGGGTGCCTGTTGTCCCAACTACCTGGGAGACTGAGGCAGGAGAATCACTTAATCCCAGGAGTTTGAGGTTGCTATGAGATGGGCTTATACTACAGCGTTTTAGCCTGGTGCAAGAGAGTGAAACTGTCTCAAAAAAAAAAAAAAAAGAAAGAAAGAAAGAAATACACAGAGGCTGGAAGAGTTCTTTTTCAGAAAGTGAACCTGTCCAAGGCAAAAGTTTTATAGGTTCTATAAATTGGGAGTACTTTAACCAAATAAGTGGATTCACACATAATTCTAAGGTAAACTCTACCCATGCACATAAAACTTGTAAAAAGCAGATCACCATGTCATTCTTAACCATGAAAGAACAATTAAACATCATCAGAATTTGAAAAAATCCCATACCATGAGTGATGACAGAAATGAACAGGAAAAGGAAACAAAGAGAAAGAGAAACAATACAAAGAACCCCCTTCCAAAAACCCTATAATAATTTTAGGGAGATTAGAAGTTATGCAATATAAATACAGGATGATATTTTTAAGAGAAACAGAATTGTTCTTTTAGATTAAATATATAATAGAAAAAATTAATATGTAATGAATGGGTTAGAAAATGGAGGTAAAAGTATCTTCCCAAAAACAAAATTAAAAATTAAAATACAGATAATGTGAGAAATCTGGAGGTTTTAACATCCAAATAAGAATGGTTACACAGAGAATCAAGAAAATTGTAGGGAGGAAATAATTTAAGGAAATTCATCATAACTGAAGGGCATATGTTTCCAGGCAGAGACAGGCAAATCTGTGCCTAGAATAACAGAGAGAAAAAAAGCCTATACCAAGACATATCATTGTGAACTGTCAGAATGAGGATAAAAATAAAAACAGATCACATACAAAGGACCGTGGGTCAGAATGGCAAAGGCCATCTCAACAGCCAATTAGATGCTAGAAGACAATGAAATAAAGCCTTCAACATTATGAAGGAATATGATTTCCCATCTAGGAATATATATACCTGGCCATATTATCAATTTAGTGTGAGAATAGAATAATAGGATTTTTTTAGGCATTGAAGAACTCAAGTATTGATTTGCCAGTGCACCTTTTCTTAGGAAGTGATTAGAGGATATAGAAGAAGGGAAGGAAGGAAGATACCAATAGAGGGAAATATAAGGACAAGGTAAACAGGAGCTTTGACACAAGAGAGAGATGAAAGGAGTCCCTGGAATGGTGGTGCCAGCTACAGAGAGGACCTAGAGAGTGACATGGCTTCATATAAGCAGGAGGGTGAGAGCTCTGAGAAGAAAATGGAACTAATGGATGACTTGAGATGGTTGAACATGTGAGAGATGCTCTGGTGGAGTTTGGGAATAAATTTATTATTACACAGAAAATTAACACAAAAAATCCAATTAATAAGACCAAGAAAAACAAGTTGTATACAAGAAAGGGAAAGTAATCATGATACATTATATGGCTTTTCTACAACTAATACTTACATATTCACAATACATAATCACTGAATATTGATTTAATAAAAATGTGATTTTATAACTAACTATATTGAGAAGTAGAAGAGGTTGAAAAGTGTGTGATTGGCTTGGTATGGTGGCTAATGCCTATAATCCTAGCACTTCGGGAGATCAAGGTGAGAGAATTGCTTGAGGCCAGGAGTTCAAGACCAGCCTGAGCAAGAGCAAAAGAGCAAGACTCCATTTCTATGAAAAATAGAAAAATTAGCTGTAGTCCTAGCTACTTGGGAGTCTGAGGCAGTAGGATAGCTTAAGCCCAGCAGAATTAGGTGGTAGTGAGCTATGATGACACCACTGCACTGTAGGCCAGGTGATAGAGTGAGACCTTGTCTCAAAAACAAAGAAAAAGAAAAGAAAAAGAAAAAAAATTGCATGTAGTGTGTTTGCTTGGGTGGTATCAGAGAGCTGAATCTTCATCTTCCACAGCAGACTAGAAATAGATAATATTGAATATTAAGATGTTACTTGAAATATGGAGCTAAATATTTGTAAGAAACAGCTAAAAACAGTGAATATTCTTACCTCAGCAGAGCAAGAATTGGTAGACTATAAGGATGGGACAGGAGGCTGCCCTGTTTATTATAACATAGCATAATAATTGAAATCTAAAAGCTGTATACATGCATTATTCTTTTCATTCAACAAATAAAAATAAACATAGCGTGTTGAGTTTTGTCCCCTAAAAGATACTAGGTCCAACAATTAAGTTTGAGAACTTACCACTAGGTGATTATGTTGGCAGCATGGTTCAAACCGCTCAGTAAGGGTTCATAACCTTGGTATATTAGTGTCTCACAGCTATTTGTGTTGATATGTGGCAGCAACATGTGGCAGTGTGTTGCTGAGTAGTGTTCATTGTTGTTGTTGTGTCTTTTTGTGTGCCATTGCAAGAATGTCACAGTTTGAATAAGAGCAGTGAACAAACATTAAATTTCTTGCTAAACTTGCCAAGAGTGGAGTGAAATCAGGAACATGTTAGTTCAAGTTTATGGAGATAATGCCATGAAGGAAACTGCAGGGTTCAAATGCATTCAATGTTTTTCAGAGGGGAGAGAAAGCATCACTGATGAAGAGAGGTCAATGTGGCCAGTAACAAGCCATTAAAACATTGCAACAGTTTATCAAATTGTGTGTCAAAATCATTGGTTGGCTGTGAGAAACATAGCAGACCAAGTAAACATCAATGAAATAATAGGGAAATCTTAACTGAAACTTCACCAACAACTCATGGCTCTTGCATCATGACAAAGCACCAGCTCACACAGCACTGTCTATGACAAAAGTTTTTAGCCAGTAAACAAATAAGTATATTGGAACATCTTCCCTATTTACCTGATTTGACCACCAGTAACTTTATTCTTTACCTGAAGATAAAGGAAATATTGAAAGGAAGACATTTTGATGACATTCAGGACGTTGAGGGTAATCTGACAGCTCTGATAGCCATTCCAGAAAAAGAGTTCCTAAATTGCTTTGACAGGTAGGCTAGGCGCTGGCATTGATAAACAGCTTCCCAAGGAGAGTAGTTCAAAGGTGGTTATTGTTATAATCAGTATGAGGTACAAAGCACTTTTTCTAGGATGAGTTCACAAACTTAATCACTCTACCTGGCATGTGGAAGTCTAACTCCTGGTACCTGGGACCTTATTTGGAAAGGATCTTTGCAGATGTAATCAAGTTATTTTTTAAGATGAGGTCATACAGGATTAGAGGGGCCCTATATTCAATGACTGGTGTCCTTATTAAAAGAAGGAGATTTGGAGGCAGTCACACACACAGGGAAGAAAACCACGTTGAAGACAGAGAAAGGGCAGCACCTGTCGCTCAAGGAGTAGGGGGCCAGCCCCATATACTGGAGGTGGCAGGTTTAAACCTGGCCCCGGCCAAAAATTGCAAAAAAAAAACAAAGTCAGAGACAAAGATTGGAGTGATACCTATACAAGTCCAGAAACACCCAGGAGTGCCAGCAACCACCAGAGAAGGTAGGAGCGAGGCATGAAACAATTTTCTTCTAGAGTATTCAGTGGTAGCATAGCCCTGTCAAGATCTCCATTTTGAAAATAAATAAATAAATAAATAAATAAAAAAGATCTCCATTTTGGACTTCTCACCTCTAGAATTGTTACAGAAGGGATTTCTGTTAAGCCCCCGGTTTATGTCTGTTTATTACAGCATCCCTAGGAAACTGTACAGTGATGTTTCTCAATTCTGTGTATCTGGACCGGAGCGGGACAGGTTTCACGAAGGGTCCATTCTTCTCAGTTCATTTCCAAATTTGAGGTTAAACCACAACTTAGGAAGTTAGCTCTTTTTCAGGGCGTGGTAAAAATCCTTTGTTTTTTAATTAAAAGATGTGGGAACGAATGTGTGGAACAATAAATTTTAGTGTCTAGTTATAATTATTGAAGTGAATGCCTATATGAAATTTATTTCCTTTTTCAAAAAACACTTTTCTCTCCTGCTTTCTCTGAAAAACAGTTATAAAGAGCCTTTCTCCTCACACCCCACACAACTACAACATAAAATGTTGAACAAAACAAATCTTACCCAGAACAGCACAATCTTTTACAATGAAAATTAATTACCAAATAATTTTTCCAGTAACAAATGTCTCTAAACTTAATTATCATTTTCATATGAAATAGTAACAAAATTAAAGAAAGCACCTATATTATTTATGTTATCTATACTCTTGATTCCAGTGCCCTGTCTTAGGGTCAAATATCTGCTTAAAAGTAGTCCAGATTATGAAATACTTGAGATCTGAAGCCAATTGGTTATAGGGCATTATAGGTTGAATTATAGTTGCCCCAACGCCCCTCCCCCACAAAAAATACGTATATATGTAGAGGTTTTAACTTCTAATTCCTCAAAATGTGACATTCTTTGGAAATTGGGTCATTGCAGATGTAATTAGTTAAATTAAAATGAGGTCATGCTGGGTTAGGATGGGCCAACTCTAATGCCTTATGACAGATGTCTTCATAGGAAGACGGTGATGTGAAGGCCCAGTCACAGGGAGAATGCCATGTGAAAATGAAAGCAGAGATTGAGTTGATGCCTCTGCAAGCCAAGGAAGGCCAGCCATTGTCCACCATCACTAGAAACTAGGAGAGAGGCTCGGCACCTGTGGCTCAGCAGGCTGGGGTGCCAGCCACGTACACCTGAGCTGGCAGGTTCGAATCCAGCCCGGGCCCACCAAACAACAATGACGGCTGAAACCAAAAAATGCCCAGGCGTTGTGGCGGGTGCCTGCGTTCCCAGCTGCTTGGGAGGCAGAGGCAGGAGACTCGCTTGAGCCCAGGAATTGGAGGTTGCTGTGCCGGCACTCTATCCAGGGTGACAGCTTGAGGCTCTGTCTCAAAAAAAAAAAAAAAAAGAAAGAAAGAAAAAGAAACTAGGAGAGAGGCATGGCACAGATTCTCCCTCAGGAGTGCTGGAATGTACTAAAGCCTGTTGACACCTTGGTTTCAGGTATATGGCCTCCAGATCCATGAGAGAATAAATTTCTATTGTTTGAAGCCACCTAATTTGTAGTACTTTGTTACAGAAGCCCTAGGAAACTAATACACACAGTTTTTATCAAAATTATAATACTGGGGGAGAGGGGAAGCCTTCAAAATTTTTTCCAATTACAGTTTTTCTCATTCACTTGTTTATTCACCAAATATTTGTTGAGTGACTACTATGTGTTAGCCCCCCCCTGGGCACTGGAGATAAGGCAGAGACTGGCCGCTGACTTCATGAAGTGAAGCTTCTAATGTAGGAGAGTAAAAATAAACTAATAAATACAGTCATGTATCTCTTAATGGGGATAAATTCCAGGAAATGTGTCTTTAGATGATTTTTTCATGCAAACATCATAGAATGTAGTTACAGTAACCCAGAAGGTAGAGCCTACTGCACGCCTAAGCTGTAGAGTATAGGTCATTGCTCCCAGGCGACAAACCTGTACAGCATGTTACTTTACTGAATACTGTAGGCAATTGTAACATGATGGTAGATATTTATGTGTCTAGACATACATAAATATAGAAATGGTATGGTAAAAATACAGTATAAAATACAGAAAATGGTACATCCGTGTAGAGTCATTACCATGAGCAGAGCTTACAGGCCTGCAAGTTGCTCTGGAAGAGTCAAATTCTCATCCAGAGTTACTCTGAAAGCTTAGGACTCTATTGTACATTACTATAGATTTTATAAACATTGTAGCTTAGGTTGCACTGAATTAAAAAACAAATGTTGTTGGCAGCGCCTGTGGCTCAAAGGAATAGGGCACTGGCTCCATGTGCCAGAGTTGGTGGGTTCAAACCCAGCCCTGGCCAAAAACTGCAAAAAAAAAAAAAGAAGTTGTTTCTCTCTTCAGGAATGAATTAAACTTAGCCTGCTGTAGCTTTTATATTCTATAAACTTTTTCTTAACTTTTCGACTCCTTTGTGACAACACTTAAAATACATACATACTATACAGCTGAACAAAAATATTTCATCACTCTTACTCCATAAGCTTTTAAATTTTTTTTTCTAATTTCAAAAAATTAAGGGGGTACAGATTTTTTTGTTATGTGGATACCTTTTATAATGGCACTTTTCATGTGCCTGCCACCTGAATAGCATTCATTGTACCAGACAGGTTTTTACCCCTTTCCTTCTCTCTCCTCCCACCTTCTTGATTTCCAATGACTTTTGCATCTCTGTACCTGTGTGTGCCCATCAATTAGCTCCCAATTATTAGAGAGTACATGTGGTATTTGTTTTTCTACTCCTAAGATACTTCACTTAGTACTAGTTCCATCCAAGTTGCTGTAGAAGACATTATTTCGTTCCTTTTTATGGCTGAGTAGTGCTCTGTGGTATGTGTATAAACCACATTTTCTTAATCTGCTCATGAATTGATGGGCACTTGGGTTGATTACACATCTTTGCATTGTGAATTGTGCTGCAATAAACAAATGAGGGTGTCTTGATAAAATGACTTCTTTTTATTTGGGTAGATACTCAGCAGTGGGGTTGCTGGGCCCTTATAACTTATTTAGATTAGGAAACCTGAAAAAATTTCTGAATAAACCAGTCAATATCCTTTTGGACATCTTATTCTCAGCTCAAGAACAAAAACTTAAAATAACTCTAATGTTGAGGGATAAAACTACAATTATTCTTGAAAAATATAAGAATGAATTTATTTTTTAGGAAAGCAACATATAATACGAAAATTATACAAGATGTTTCAAAATAAGTTATAGTTATTTTATGTATTAGCAATATCAAATTGATTTTTTTAAATGCAACTAAAATAATTCTTTTACTTATAGTATTTAAGAACCCCAAGATTAAAAAAAATAATCCTCAAGTTGTCCGAGATTTAGTAAAAGTTCACAATTCTTAGAATAGAAGAAGTCAATATTCAAAATTCAGTTAAGTTTAAAGTGAAATGTGCTGATTTGAAAATAAGTAAATATAGTGATTATTGACTTTAGAACATATAGTGATTAGATATTCAAGATCAAAGCTTTAAAACATTTTCCCAGGACAAACAACCCAGTTCAAAAATGGGCAAGACTTGGGTGGTGCCTGTGGCTCAAAGGAGTAGGGCACCGGCTCCATATACCAGAGGTGGTGGGTTCGAACCCAGCCCCGGTCCCCCAGACCCCCCAAATGGGCAAGACTTAACACACATTTCTCCAAAGAAGATATTCAAATGAGTGGTAAGTACATGAAAGGATATGGGACATCATTAGTCATTAGGGCAATGCGAATCAAAACCACAACAAGATACTACTTCACAATCATCAGGATGGTTATTATAAAAACAACAACAGAAAATGCCAAATGTTGAAGAGGATATGAATATATTGGACCCTTGCAAGCTGCCGGTAGAAATGCAAAAGAGTGCAGCCTATATGGAAAACAGTTGGGCGGTTTCTCAAAAAGTTGCACATAGAATTCCCACATGATTCAGCAATTCCATCCCAAGGTGTATGACCAAAAGATCCGAAAGTAGGGATTCAAATAGATACTTATACACCAATATTCAGATTCATAAAAGCATTATTCACGACATAGTGAGACTGTCAAAAAAAGAAAAAAAAAAAAAAAAGGGGCAGCGCCTGTGGCTCATCGAGTAGGGCGCTGGCCCCATATACCAAAGGTGGTGGGTTCAAACCCAGCCTTGGCTGAACTGCAAAACAGAAAAATAGCCGGGCATTGTGGTGGGTGCCTGTAGTCCCAGCTTCTCGGGAGGCTGAGGCAAGAGAACCGCCTAAGTCCAGGAGTTGAAGGTTGCTGTGAGCTGTGTGACGCCACGGCACTCTACCGAGGGCGATAAAGTGAGACTTGGTCTCTAAAATGTTACTTATGTTTACATTCAGTATAATTGCCTTATCTATTTTTAAATAGACAAATATTTAAAAAAATAATTTCTAATACGGTAAATATTGATAGCTATAGCTCCTATAATTAAGGCCCACCGTAATTATTTAGTATTAAAAATGACCCTTTTATTAATCTGTTTAAAGTTAATAGACTATTTTTTTTTTTTTTTTTTTTTTTGAGACAGAGCCTCAAGCTGTCACCCTGGAGAGAGTGCTGTGGCATCACGGCTCACAGCAACCTCCAATTCCTGGGCTCAAGCGAGTCTCCTGCCTCTGCCTCCCAAGTAGCTGGGACTACAGGCGCCCGCCACAACGCCCGGCCATTTTTTGGTTGCAGCCGTCATTGTTGTTTGGCGGGCCCGGGCTGGATTGGAACCCGCCAGCTCAGGTGTATGTGGCTGGCACCTTAGCCGCTTGAGCCACAGGCGCCGAGCCTCAAGATGATATTTTTTCCAATTATATTCTCTGCAGCATCTGACACTGTTGATCTCCCCACTTTCTTTTTTCCCCCAGATCAGTATGAGTGTATATACGATTAGGTTACATTGTGTTTGTAAGGTAAAGTCTGAGTCACGGTTGAGTCCTTCACCTAGGTAGTGTGCCCTTTACCCTACATTGTGCCATTAGGTGGGAACCTGCCGAACCTCTACCTCTCCTCCCTACCCCTTTCTTGAATTTAATTGAGTTTTTCTCTCCTACGGGCATACAGTTGTTCATCTACTAGTTTCAACATAGTATTGAGTACACAGGATGCTTGCTTAAGATACTTGACTTAGGAGAATGTTCTTCAAATCCATCCAGGTAAATACATCTTTTTTAGTATTCCATGGTATACCTGTATCATAGTTTATCAATCCATTCATGTGTTGGCGGGCCCTAGGGTTGTTTCCCCATCTTGGCGATTGTGAATCAAGCTGCCATGTAACCTCTCCGCTCTCTATTCTCCCTTGGGTGAATGCTATATCTTTTCTTGCCACTGTCACAGCTCTTGCTCACTTTTCCTCAGTCTTTACTGCTGCCTGTTCTCTTCCTTAAATGTGAGGCTTTCCTTCTCTCTCTCAGTCTTTCTCTTGTTCCCGGCATATTCTGTCTGGATAATTCCATTCACTTCTAAAACTTCAGCTCTATTTTCACGTTGATCTCTTCTATATCTTAAACTCTCACTTCATACCTAATTTTCTATTTGTTCTATCTGCTTTCTCAGTTGTCCACAAAGGTCTCACTTGCATCTTAAAATCCGTATGTCAAACCAAATTCATTAACTCCACCCTTGTGCTCCCAATTTTTCTATCCAGCCCCCACCCCCCCAAAACACATTCCTATTCGAGTTAATGACACGCCTATCTAAATCCTTCAAATATGTCTATCTAAATCCTCCTCCTTCTTGAAGTCTCTCATGATACTTTGGTTAGAATTATGAGTAATTTTCTTTGTACAACACACTGCTTATTTTTCTTTTTAACACGGGTTTTGCAAGAATGATGAAGGATCTAAGATTGTACCTTATTTGCAAGCTAAATATTAGCCTAACATAGTCCAGTGGATATTGGAGATAAGACTCCAGGGTCAGAGGTAAAGGATTTTATTGTTCACAGCACAGCAACCCCCATGAGCTTCATGTTTACGTTGGTTCCCTTGTCCTAACCATGTCCCATGAATGAGAGGCAGAGGGGCCTCAGAGGATGCTGAGGGTGCCCTGGTTTTGTCCCATAGCTGAAGAACACTGACGTTAGAAAAACTGGATTTTTTATATTAGCCCCAAGCAAACCTATCCAACCCTTGCTCTAGAGGGAGACATTATATATTAGTATACTGGACAATATATAAACCTGTCCTTTGTTCCATAGTCAGATGTTATCTCTATCTTCCAATTCATTGTGTTGTTCATTATACAGACATCCTTGTAAAGACAGTTCAGGACAAAAGGGCAGCTTAGTGCCCCTTGTCATAAGTTGAGCATAAACACAAGAGACAACAGGGACAATTGCCTCTCAAAAAGATTCATCTGCTTTGTATTATATCAACAATTTAATAAATTGTTAATTGTTAATCTAAATGTCTCAAATGTAATCACTTTGATATCAGGAACTGTGGTTAATTTACAAATATTTTTGATAAATATAACCATCCAAGGTCTCCCTCATGCCCAAATGAAACATGTTAATGAAACAATGTATCCTTGGCTGTGGCTCAGACGCCCTACCAAATGAGGGAAGTGTTAGGTGTAACATCTGTTGGCTTCATGACAAGGATAATACTTTGGAAATAACTGTAGCACTCATTACTCTCATTGACAAGCAAGAAAAACTGGTTCTGGCTGATGTAACTAGGGAAATATTTTTGGAAGGATATAGGGTAGCTGATAGAATCTCTAGGAGGGCCAGAAAGTGAGGTTCCAAGGTTCTGCCACCAGAAACTATGCCCAAGTCGTGCCACTGATGGAAATACCACTATTCTTGCAGCTGGATCCCAGGTGCATCTCTGAGCCTTGCCACTGAATCCTGCACGCTCCTGATAGAGCTGATGCCATTGCTGCTCCCACCACCCATCCTCAGAATGGATTCTGCACAGTTTGTCATTCACCCCATCAATCATTAGTTCCAAATTCTACCCCCTGGGAGGAAGTATCTGGCTGGCAGGACCCAGGCCATGAGCTATGCCTGGCTGCAGGGGAGGCTGGGAGGATGAGTATCTGGTATTTTCAGGCTCTATGCTGAGAAATAGGTGGGGCATTCTTCCACAATGGGAAGTTGGTTTAGACAATGGGCAGCAAAAAATTAAAAAATATGCAGTTTTATTGTAATATCTCTTCATGCTCTTCCAGCTTTCCATACACCATTAGGCCTAAGTCATAAATCTTAGTGTTTTCCTTAGAAGAGAGAGATTCATAAAGTTGGAGCAAAGAGAACAAACTTAGGAGAAGTTCTAATCAGGGGGAAAGACAGTGGAATTTTTACTGGGAAAAGGATGGAGAAAGATTAGGAGAGTGGATAATAAAGAGTGACGTCTGTCTCAGTTCTTCAGGACCCAACACCCTGTCCCCTTCCTGATTCTGCCTGAAGAGATTGGCAGTGAAAAGGACAGAAACACCAGATCAATTCTGACTGAGAAGAGCAGGTGGTCTTGAACCCTCATAGGGTGACTGAAGCAGAAAGACAATAGCTTTGTTCATTCCATGATGAGTGATTTGAAGATCCTATTCCTGTTTCCCTTGAATTATTGGTGGCATGGAAGGAATGTATTTTGGTTGAACATTTTTGTTTTGTATTTTATTTGGAATAATTTTAGATTCACCCACAAGTTGCTAAAATAGTAGTGAGAGTGAGAGATAAAGCACAGTAGATTGTAGGGACACCGAAGCCCAGCACATACTGGTTTAAACACAATTCAGAGCTGGAGGTTAGAGTTGGAGCCAACTGCAGGTAAGACAAAGACCATCGAGACCCCTCAATTTCACTGAGAGAATATGCCACAATTTTCATCTGCCACAGACTTTATGGCTATAGCAAGGAGAAACAGAAGCTAACATGGCTTTAAGGAACACCCTCGCCCCTGCCAAACCTTTCCTGTGTGTTAAGGTGGCATTTAAGTTAAGAGAAGAGAGAAGAGAAAGAAATTCCAAAAGACAACATTTGCCACAAACACAGTTAACCTTTGACTGATGAGTTTAAATCTCTTTTTCTGCCTCTGCTGTCTTAAGAAGCGAGGCTTGAGAGCATTAGAGAAAATGATCTACACTACTGCAGCAACGCTTCTATAGTAATTACTCATCGCACTCTATTTTGATGGCTGTAATTCTTGAATCTGTACTACCTCTCATTTGCTGTCATGTTATATACATGTGGGCACCTATTGGACCAGTGTAAACTAAATAAAATATTAAGACCCTTAGCCCACAGAATGGACCCCCTCTTGGGCAAGGGGACCCCCGCCCCTCCACACCCTTGAAGCTGTTTCTGCTGTGAAGAGAAGGGAGGTTAGATCTGCTTTGTCATGCCCCCTTCCTTTTGGAGTTAGACTTTGTATTATAAAAAGATACTAAATCATTAACAGGCTTAAGACTATGCAGGACAAAGGTTAAACCACATTGGCAGATCATCAATGTGCCAAACAGATCGGTTGA
The DNA here is from genome assembly GCA_963574655.1 of Perodicticus potto. Classification (NCBI taxonomy): domain Eukaryota; kingdom Metazoa; phylum Chordata; class Mammalia; order Primates; family Lorisidae; genus Perodicticus; species Perodicticus potto. Next base: position 5,371 of record CAUYRH010128371.1, on the reverse strand, counting down.
CTTTCTTAAATCTCTAACAGAGATTCTTTACTTAAAACATTCTAAGCCTTTACACAAAACTCCATTCCTTAAACCAACTACAAATCAAAGAATCTTTAAACCCACCTATAACCTGTAAGCTGCCTGCCTCTCCCTGCTTTGCTTTGTCTCTTTTTTATTTTATTTATTTATTTATTTATTTATTTATTTTGAGACAGAGCCTCAAGCTGTCAGCCTGGGTAGAGTGCCGTGGCATTACAGCTCACAGCAACCTCCAATTCCTGGGCTCAAGCGAGTCTCCTGCCTCAGCCTCCCAAGTAGCTGGGACTACAGGCGTCCGCCACAATGCCCGGGCATTTTTTGGTTGCAGCCGTCATTGTTGTTTGGCAGGCCCAGGCTGGATTTGAAACCACCAGCTCAGGTGTGCATGACTGGCAGCTTAGCTGCTTGAGCCACAGATGCCGAGCCTGTCTCTCTTTTTTAAACCAAACTAATGCACATGCTACCAAACTTAACCTGGCTACTGTGGGTAAGTTTTCTCAGAATCTCTTGAAAATGTTTTCCTGGCCACAGTCACACATACTTGGCTCAGAATAAATCTATTTATATTACAGAGTTGAGTTTTTTCCTATTAACACTAGACCTTTTTTTTTGAGACAGAGCCTCACTTTTTCACCCTTGGTAGAGTGCTGTGGCATCACAGCAACCTCCAGTTCTTGGGCTAGGGCGATTCTCTTACCTCAGCCTCCCTAGTACCTGGGACTACAGGTGCCAGCCACACACCTGACTATTTTTGTTGCAGTTGCTACTGCTGTTTTAGCTGTCCAGGGCTGGGTTTGAATCTGTCACCCTAGGCATATGGGGCCAGAGTCCTACCCACTGAGCCACAGGTGTCACCCAACACTAGACATTTACATATCCTGTTGGCTCTGGTCCAGGACTAGCACCCAGTTTTGAGTCTGGAAACGAAACATTGGCTTCACAGCAATGCCTGGGAAAGGCTTTATTCTCTCTCAAGTTGTGGACCTGTGGCTGAATGCACTTCCATTTAGGTTAGAATTGAATTGATTTTGTACTTACATTTCTCAAAGTAGGAATAATGCAACCTGCCTCTCTTAAATCTTATTTTTTTTTTTGGAGACAGAGTCTCACTCTATTGTCCTGGGATTGAGTGATATGGCGGCATAGCTCACGGAAACCTCAACCTCTTGGGTTCAAGTCTTGTCCCAACCTCCCAAGCATCTGGGACTACAGGCACCTGACATAACTCCCTAGGTTTCTATTTTTAGTACAGGGGTCGGGGAGGGTTGTCTCACTTTGCTCAGGCGGGTCTTGAACTCCTGAGTTCAGGTGATTCAGCTGCCACAGACTCCCATAGTGCTAGAATTAAAGATGTGAGCCACCTTGCTGGGTCTAGTTGGTTTGTTTTTTTAAACAACAACAACAGGGTTATTGGATTAAACAAGGATGATTATAAGACCACAACAGATATCCTGCATGATGGTCTGTAATCTTGCTGGAGCTGGGCAAAGTGGTTGGCTTTAGCTTGAGGAAGTTGGGTTCTGCTCTTTTTCCCCAGCTGTGTCAGCTTCCCCTTCAAGGAAAAGGGGCATGAAGACCAAAGTGTAATGAGTTACCACACAGGCTTACCCTTGAATCTCACTTTTGTGAGCTTACCCAAGGCTCACCTTTACAGTTTGCTGTAAGCCTGCATTTGAAATATTCAGGGGCCTGTCTAGTGGTAAGCAAAGAACTCAGTTTTTGGTCTAAGTCAGGGATAGTGGAATGGGTAGGCTCTACCTCTGAAAAGGCAGGGTGGCTTTGGAGAGCTGGGTGGGTACCGGCAGGGTGGCTTTGGGATGGGGAAGTGGGCTTTGCCTTCAGGTAATATGCCCCATAGTTGGTGAATGTACCACGTGTGGTGAGGTCCTGGCCCAAAGAGCAGGGTCTGGCCTCTGCAGACTGAACATCTTACTGCTTTCTGACGTCTAAGGGCTTTCTTTCTTTCTTTTTTTGGAAACAGTGTTACTTAGTCTTCCTGGGTAGAGTACATTGGCGTCATAGTTCACAGCAACCTCCAACTCTTGGGCTCAAGTGATCCTTTTGCCTCAGCCTCCCAAGTAGCTGGGACTACAGGCGCCCACCACAATGCCTACTCAGGTATTTATTTTAGAGATAGGGTTTTGCTCTTGCTCAGGCTGGTCTAGACGGCCTCAGCTCAAGCAATCCACCTGCCTCTGCCTCTCAGAATGCTGGGATTATAGGCGTGAGCCACCTCTTCCGGCCTAGAAGGGCTTTTTTATCTTTGGATCCAGTGCCCTTGGAGCTTCTCTCCTTGGGTTTTTGTGAGCACCAGAATTCAGGGGTCAAACACTACGAGGCAAATGTAGATGAACAGCAGAGAGAGATAGGTGCTGGTTTAGGGGTGAGCTGTGAAAGAACATTCTCTTTGGAGATTTAGGTTTGAGTTACAGAATGATTTCTCTAGTTGAGCCTGAGCATTGAAACTCCAGGGCTCTAAAAGCAGAGCTGTCTAGGCACTCTCCTCATAGCTTCACTTCCCTTCTCAAATGCAGTTTTTCTAAAATTAAAGCTGTATTCCCTCCAAAGCTGCTCTTCTACTATTTCTTAGTCTGATGAATTGCTTTTTTTTTTTTTTTTTGCAGTTTTGGCCGGGTTGGGCTTGAACCCTACTCCTTGAGCCACAGTCCCCGCCCAAATGGCTTATTTTGAAGAGTGACTTAGATCTTCATACCAGAAATATGGGGTTATTTCAATCATTCCTCCCTTACACTCATTTCAATTAATAACAAAGACCTATTGGCTCCGTTTCCAAATATAGTATACTTCAAAATTTTCCCAGTTCAACATTTCCTCTTCCTTACTTTTGGTCTCCATAATTTCCCCCCAAGTCTTTTTTTTTTTTTTTTTTGAGACAGAGCCTCAAGCTGTCACCCTGGATGGAGCGCTGTGGCATCACAGCTTACAGCAACCTCCAAATCCTGGGCTCGAGCGAGTCTCCTGCCTCCGCCTCCCAAGTAGCTGGGACTACAGGCGCCCGCCACAACGCCCGGCCATTTTTGGTTGCAGCCGTTATTGTTGTTTGGTGGGCTGGGGCTGGATTTGAACCCGCCAGCTCAGGTGTACGTGGCTGGCGCCCTAGCCCGTTGAGCCACAGGCGCCGAGCGCCCCCCCCCCCCAAGTCTTTTATGTTCACCTTCAATCAATCTTCCAAAATGGGGCAGAGCAATCATGCCACAATGTAAATGTTTTCCCATCACTCTCTGGCATAATCCTACCTAAAACCATTTTCAACACAAAATTCAAACATCTAAACATGATCTGATTGCTTCTGCTTACTTCTGCGGCTTCATTCTCTTCCTCCCCAAATACAGCCAGTGTTTCTGTTGCTTGTAAACTCCCCCCCTTTCTCTGCAGGGCTCTCTTTATGTCCTTTGCTTCACCTGCTTAAGAAAGGTTTCCCTCCTCCACAGCAAGGATGGGGTCTGTTTAATTTGACTTCAATAGCATGCTTACGCACTTACGCTGTACTGTTATTGAAAGTTTACCATCCGACGTTGAATACCTCGGAATTCTATGGCTCATCTGTTAGTTGTGCCTAAATCCTAGGAGATGCTCCATAAATATTAAGTGAATGAATGATACTGACTGGTCTCGACATAAAATGCAGAAACCATTTAGGAACACTGGTCAAAACTTTTTTGGTCCCCTGAGATACCCTTTCGGGGAAATCAGCGGTCGGGGTCCAGGACTTTGCATTTTGATAGTTCCGGATGATTTCTGCATGCAGGAAGCCCAGGGTTTACATTCTGAGAATTCTTTACCATCGCTAAGAAAGACTTGCCTTCCCAGCAACTGTATCTGAAAGCCCTTCAGCGATAGGGGCCTCAAGCACTTTCTCTAGGTCAGCGCCTAAACCCAGAAAACATGTGTTGTGCGGATGACGAAGCCACAGGTGAACGTAGGAACTTCTAGTCAGCCATTTTGCCGCACAGGTCCCGCGGGTTCCCGCCGCGCTCCTGGGCAGCTCCTCCCGCCCGCGGAGTCCGCGGTTTCATTTCCCAGCGTTCCCAGGGAGCCCCGCGCAGGCGCACTGGGAACTCTCGGCGCCCTTCTTCCCACCAACCGGCAGGTCACTCCCTCTCGCCCGCCCCCGCTGCTCCCTCGCTCCTCCCCGTCCCGCAGCCCGAGCCCGGCCGCTCAGTTTGTGTATGTTTGTGTGTGTGTGTGTCGCTGCTGGCTGGACTCATGGCCTCGCCGCTGAGGTTCGACGGGCGGGTGGTACTGGTCACCGGCGCGGGGGGAGGTGAGCACGCGAAGGTGGGAGGCGGGCCCCCCCCGTGTGGCCGCGATCGGCGCGCAGCCGCCCCTGGGGTTCGGGGCTGCGGGCGGCGGCGGCGGCGGCGGGGACATTTGGGAGGGGCGGGCGCACTGGGTGGTCGCGGTGGTGATGGTGCTGATGAGGCGGCGCATCTGCTCCGGAGGGACGAGCCAGAAGCACCCGCGTACCCAGGCGGGCGCGGCCGCTCCCGCCCGCTGTCTGGCAGGGCCTTCCCAGGGCTCCAGGTCTGCCCTGAGGGCAGAAGCTGGACTGGGCGGCTGATTGCAGACCTGGGAAAAGTTCTTCCTGCAGCTCGGCGGTGGGCGTAGAGCGCTGCTCTTCCTGCCACCACCCCTGTTAAGCCGTTGTCAAGTCTTTCAAAGGACTGAAAATCCACCCGGGAGCTGTAATTCCCCCGAGTTATAGAGATGTCAGCTCCTTGCCCCTGAAAAGTCAATACTTCAGTGGTTTTTTTTTTTTTTTTTTTTTGCCTCTGTCAGATGATTTCAGGTTCGTGAGAGGGCCCTCCCTGTTGGGAGTCTGTATTGCTTAGCAAACCTATCTGTACTCAAAGTCCACTAGAGTCTGGGCAAAGGTTGTCAATGCAAATACGTGTAAGGGTCAGGCAAATGATAGGGGAATGCAATAGGTATGGGATGGGGACATTGAGAAATGGAGAGTAGAGACATCTCTGTGGTGGACCAGTCAGTGGAAAAGATGCCAGATCATCCTAAATTTCAGGAGTGGCTAAATGGAAATAACCCCATTTTTATTTATTTATTTATTTATTTTTGAGACAGAGCCTCAAGCTGTCACCCTGGAGAGAGTGCCGTGGCATCACAGCTCACAGCAACCTCCAATTCCTGGGCTCAAGCGAGTCTCCTGCCTCCGCCTCCGCCTCCCAAGTAGCTGGGACTATAGGCGCCCACCACAACGCCCGGCCATTTTTTGGTTGCAGCTGTCTTTGTTGTTTGGCGGGCCCAGGCTGGATTCGAACCCGCCAGCTCAGGTGTACGTGGCTGGCGCCTTAGCCCGTTGAGCCACAGCCTC
>CAUYRH010128370.1:0-10767 GCA_963574655.1 Perodicticus potto | reverse complement strand
CTATATATATATCTATCTATCTATCTATCTATCTATCTATCTATCATATATTCACCTATTCTTTCTATCTATCTATCTATCTATCTATCTATCTATCTATCTATCTATCATCTATTCACCTATTCTATCTATCTATCTATCTATCTATCATCTATTCACCTATTCTATCTATCTATCTATCTATCTATCTATCTATCTATCTATCTATCATCTATTCACCTATTTTATCTATCTATCTATTGTATTGTCTATTTACCTATTTTATCTATCCATCTATTTATCTATCTACCTATCTATCCATCATCTATCATTTATCTATCTATCTATGTATCTATCTATTGTCAATTTATCTAATCTATCATCTATCTATATATATTAATGTAATATTTCTATCCCTATATGATGTATATGTGTATACTCATACACACATTACTTCGTGGTTTTTTCCTTTATATAAATAGAATGATATTTGGCATTTCACGGGTTGTTCACCAATTATCATTTTTCGTTTAGAATAATGTTTAGAATGATGACAGGTGTACGTATAGCCTGGCCTCTGAAGTGAATAGTAGCATTCAAGTTCTAGGAAAAAAATTATAAACGTGCAGAGGTTGATGTCTGGTAATTAAGGTGCTGTAATTGCCTTATGATTAACTCTGCATTGAACAATAGGAAGATATGGACTTTTTATCATAAATAGCACAGCAATCTTTTTTTTGTGTGTGGATAATGTGCTTTTAGATTTCCTGAATGGCACTTTTCCACCAGCCAGAGTTCAGTCCAGAAAATAGAAACTACTCCAAGGCATTTTTAAACATGAGGAAATTACATGCAGGAAACTGTGCTTAGCAGATTGCTGCCAGGGCTGAGGGAGAGTTTTGAAGCTGGGTCTCCTGGAGTAACATCCAGCCCTCGACAGAAGAGTCCCGCTTGGGGAGCGCTGCCTTTGAGGCCACAACTGGAAATACGGCAGAAACAAGAGCCTCTGCCTTTGCCAAAACAACCCAACCATCAGGAGCCTAGAAAATGTGCTCCTGCTACCCCCCAATTCACAGCTAAGATGTTAGAGCAGGATGCTGTACCTGTTTGCTTATCAGCACCGGGGAGCAGGGATTGGGCTCTGCAAGGGGCTGTAAGGGACCCTCCCTTTCCTTGAACCTCATTTGCCAACAGTGATGGCCAAAATCACAAGAAAGGGATGTTTGCTGACTCTTCCCCTTCAAGTTCTTGCTACCTGGGATCCAAATGGTTCATTTAGGAACTTAGTTGAAAAGGCGCTTAGTTTGGGGGTTTTAAATCTGTGGTGAAGACAGATTGGTATAAGATAATGTTTAGAAGTCTAGAGCAAGTTACCTATTACCAGTGTAACCTCCATATGGAAAGAAAATATTTCAACTATAATGCAACGGCATCTGGTGCTAATAATTGCTCCAAAAAAACCAATGCATCTCGGATTTCAGACTATCTTTGTTCTGACAAGCACAACAATTTATTCCAGTAAAGGATTTTTTTAAATAAGAAATTGAATAAATTGGGGCAGCTCCTGTGGCTCAAAGGAGTAGGGCACCAGCCCCATATGCCAGAAGTTGGGGGTTCAAACCCAGCCCCACACAAAAACTGCAAAAAAAAAAAAAAAAGAAATCGAATAAATTTGGCAAAGAAAAGTTAAAATAGGAGCCAACCCAGGGAATATCTAAAAACACTATTAAGCATTTATAAGAGACAAATTCAGTTGAGCTTTTCTTGAGACCAGTAGCAATTGGTAATGATGAAAATTAAAAGTCAGATTGAGACCAGAAGTGATTAAGATTATTTCTCAAAGGGTTCACTTCTTTATGCTTAGAAGGGAGTGATTTTCAAGGGGGGAGGAAGGAGATTTTAACAAGATACTCAACTGTGTGATAGAACCACATACTTATCGTTTTAAGAACTAAATATGTTGATGGAAATTATTTTATCTGCTCATTAATTTTCTATTGCTCCTATAAAAACTTTTTTTCACAAAATCACTGGCTTAAAAATACAAAAAATTATTCTCTTAAATTAGATTTGTAGGCTAGAAGTTCAACACGATCTCACTGAAATGAAAAGAAGGTGAGAGACTTGCAAGTTCATTGTCTTTGAGAGGCTCCAGAAAAGACTCTCTTACCTTAAGGTTTGCAGCTTCTAGAAACCTCCAGAATTCCTTGATCCCCTTTCTCCATCTTGAAATCCAACGGTTTTGTAATTTCCCATGCCTTTTTTTCCTATAGTTAAAATTCTCTTGTCTCTTTTTATTCCTCTTTCATTTCTAAGGACACCTGTGATTACAACAATCTCACTTGAATAACCCAAGATCACGACCCTGTCCAATGGCGTGACGTCTGAAAAGTTCCTTTGCCACATAAGGGAACATCCTTAACTTTTGGAAATTAGGACACATCTTTTTTTATTTTGGGGGATGCATTATTTTCTTTCCCCGTCTGCTAAGAATAATAAGTACTGTCTGAAATTTACTATACAGATAAAAACCCTTATCTGTGATACTGATCTTACTCTCATATTATGGATGCTATTTCTTGCATAATGAAAGGGGAACATTTTAGTATATCCTATAGAATCATCTGAAAGTTCATATCCTGTTTGGTTGTTTAATATCAAATATAGTAAACCTCCATATTTGACCACCTCCTTACAGTGACCACCTCGTTCAGTTGACCTAAGTTTCACAGACATGCACCAATGTATGTGTCAATACAGCAGGCCTAGTTCCTTATATTACAGTATAATATTATATATTATTCCTTATCATTCCTTGAGTGTGTTTAAACTACCACCTCCATATGTTGACCAGTTTATTATAGTCCCTTTTGTCAACTTACAGAAGTTCTACCATACATGCAATTTTGTTGAATCTACTTGGAATCCTCAAAAAGAAAGTTAACTTCTGAAAGTCAGAAAGTTAACTTTCTAAAAGCAATATTTTATTTTTAGATGATTCTATCTTGTTCATATAGTAAATTAGCATGCCTGCTCATACAGTACAAAATTAGCTTGTTCATATAGTATGAAAATTGTTCATAGAGTATGAAAATTAGCTTGTTCATATAATATGGAAATTGTTTCACAACGTTTCTGAACACATAAAGTATTTTTTAACAATCAACTATAGATTTAGCATGTCACAGTTGGATCTATTTACTCCCTATGTATAATGAAGAATGAGACACGGTTATAAAATATGGCGAAATGTGCCCATTTCTGAGTCAGTATGGTTGTGTCTATATGAGGATATTGATTTAGATTAAACTGACCTAAAGGTGATTTCAATTTGGGAGAAATGAATGGAAGCGCCATCGTATGCCGTTTAGAGGGTGTAGGTCTTAAAGTAAAGAAAGTGTCACTGTTGTCAGAAAGACAATTCAGGAATGTGAGGCAGAGATTGAACAGAGACATGATGTGAGCTCCGCCGAGGACATGTAAACTGATGAAAAACAGATGTGTGACCCCAAAAATGGAAAATCAAATTAGGTATGGAGACAAACCATCCCTGTGCAATGTATAATTCTCAAAGAAGGTGGACGTGTACATGTGTTATCCACATTTCTGTCAAAACAGATTAAGAACAGCACCGCTGTTGTAGGCAGAGTTCCACAGGCACCATTCACAGGGGTAACTTACATTTTGGGGGCTCTTTTCCTGTCTTTCTTTTTTTTTTTGAAACAGAGGCTCAAGTTGTCACCCTGGGTAGAGAGCCGTGGCATCGAAGCTCACAGCAACCTCCAACGGGGGCTCTTCTTCACTGGCTTATGTAGAACATTAGCTTCCCTTCTGCTCCTTCTTCTTTCCACCTAAATATTTTGGATGTCCCAGGTTGTCCGATGTGTGGCCTCCTCCGGCCACGTCTGCCTCCTGTTGGGATGCTGTCCTCACTGGCCAGGGCTGAGTTCACTGGAGAACCCTTAGGTCCCCCACCAGCCCACTCCCCACTGGACACCACGCCATTTACACCATGAATGTACTAGAATATGCACACGCTCTTTTTAGGTGGTATAAAATGAGAGAGCCTTGCTACTTTTTCAGGGACTGGGTATGTTTAAACTATCAAGACTCTGTGCTTGGGTCCTGAAAAGCAGCGTTTTGTCCAAACACTCCTTTCTACTGACGGTCCTCTCTTTTCTTAGGATTTAGAGAGGAGATGTCCAGATGATGGATCTATTCAGACTCATAATTTCTCTTCACTCTGACAACCAAGGCTTTATTATTCAGACAAGCTTTCTTTCTGCCTGGGGCCTTCTGCCCTTCCACGGGGTTCTCTCGGGAAGACTCAAACCTCCGTAGGAGTGGACTTTGCACGGGTGCCTATCAACTCACCAGGCAGGCACAGACGCTTCTCAACGATCAACACAGCTTAGATTTAAGTTGAAATTTACATGCATTCACAACACACATCACGTTTAATACCAGAGCTGTCACGGGGCACCAAAACTTTTAAAAAGCTCAGAAATGGATGTAGAAAAATGGGTAAGCCTCATTAATATGAAGCTGAAAACACAGCCGCCCAATATAAAGTTGATCTAGCTTTGGTGAGAAAACCTTTAATCCAATCATTTACAAGCATATATATATTTTTTCCCCACGTTTGGGTGAAGCAAATACTTACATAGGGATTGTAGCATATACTGAGTTTATCTGAATCTGAATGAGGAAGAAACAAGTTCAAAACTACCTTCACTTCACCCCGACTTCAGACACATTCAGTTGTCTGACCTTCTTGTGTTCTGTGGGTGTCTGTGGATAAATTCCCCAACTAGTTCTATCCTGAAGGGATTTTGTGGATTCATTTTGTCTCTAAGAAGCACTTCTGCAATGATGCTTCCCACCTACAGTATTTTCAGCCTCACTGCTGGAAAATTAGCTCAGTTCATTTAAATTGAGTACAAATCTCTTGTGCATGAATCTAAAAAGAAAGATAACGAATCGGGGCTGATATCACCTCTTTATACCCATAGGAAAAGGATATGTTTTGAAAATCATTGAAACGTTCACTAGCTGCTTAATCTTAATATTTGACATACCAAATTTGGGAATAACTTGTAGCTTACAAAATAAAACATATCTTGGAAAAAACATTATAAATTAAGTCAGCATTGTAATAGAATTTTCTGTGTCTTCGGGCATTTTAACCGTCCCTCTTTGGACCAACGTCTTCTCTGCAATCTCTCCTTGAATTTCTTCTTTTAGTATCACTTTGGAAAAAATTTTTGCTGTTTCAGATAAAGGTCACACTTTGTCCCCATATGACCATGTTGTCCAAGGAGATACATGTCCCATTTTCTCAGAGCTGATTCTCAGTAATGCCACAAATAACCAATGTGATATTATGTGATATTTTTTCCATAGTAGAAAACTATGATTACAGGATGACTGAAAGACGTGTATTTTTTTTCCTAGTAACATACAGCTGTTAAACATGTTTCCTTAGAGAAAATGCCCTGACCTATTTGTTCTGTTGATACCAAGAAAAGGGTATTCAATTATTCAATTTTCATATGAATGTGTCTGTTTTTTCTTTTATTGCTTACAATACTGCTTTCTATGAACATATCTTCATGTATTTGCTGATAATTTCTCCTAGTAAAATTTTAAGTTTCCCTTCCTATTCTGGAATCTAGTACATTTTACTTTGTTTGCATCAAAGGTGAATTTTCTTGAGCTATTCCTGTGATGTTTTGTTTGGGAAACATGACTCTTAATATGTTCATGTAACATAATTTGAGCATTTTACCTTTGATGATGGCATTATTTAGCAATAAAGTGAATAACTCAGTACTGGATTATAACCCAAAGTTTAAAATAAGTATCTATGAGTCCATAGAGATGGACCATAGTAAATAAGGGAAAACAATCACATCTATGTCCAAAGAAAAAATTCAAATAATTTAGATGGGGTTTCTCCCTTCGCAGAGAGGATTTAGAGCTTCCATTCTTTATGTTTGGAGAACATATTATTTTGTCTTTTTTAAGAGCACAGAACAGAAGGGTATTTTCAGGGATGTGGAACTAAGTTTGAAGAAGCAAAACCTGAAGACTTAGTTTAGACAGAAGGTCAAGTTTAACACCAAAGTGCTCTGTCCTATTGGGAGTATCTGCCTTCATATAATGTGATGAGATTTATTTATTTCTGTTTTCTTTAGCTCAAAAAACACGTCACTGAAACTAGTCACAAGGAAAACACCAGACTAATCCCAATAGTGGGATATTCTACAAAATACCTGGTGAGTATTCCTCAAACTGTATTCCTCCTCCTGTGGCTCAAAGGAGTAGGGTGCCAGCCCCATATACCAGAGGTAGCAGGTTCAGACCTGGCCCCGGCCAAAAACTGCAAATAATAATAATAATAAGAAGAAGAAGAATAGAAAGACTGCGGCAATGGGATTGCTTGAGCCCAGGAATCTGAAGTTGCTGTGAGCTATGATGACACCATGGCACCCTACCCAGGACCGCAGACGGAGATTCTGTCTGAAAAAACAGAGACAAAAACAAAAAACTATTGGAGTGGTCAAAATTTACATAAATATTGAACATTTAGTCATTGAGAAAATACAGCATTTTTCCACCCAGAAGAGTGATACACGGACCTTCACCATATATAGCAAATTTAGCTATAAATTTGTAAGTCAATTGGATATACTCAATACCTAATACCATTAACTAGTCAAATTTAATATATAACATGCAAAATCTTAGGCTGTTCCCCTGATTTAATAATATAATTTCCAAATTTCCTCCATTTTAGCCAAATAATATTTTCTTTATATAGAAATTGTTGTAAGGCAGAATAAAATTTAGACTTTCATTTTTATAACAATACCATCATAAAGAAAGAATAGAAAGAATACAATACAATTAAGAAAAAAAGTTATAGAAGAAAGGAAATTGAATTAGTAAGCAGTTAAAGTTGTGTTATCTGCAGACAACACAGAATCTTTTGAGACCTAAATAGTTTACTTATCTTGTTCAAAAGCCAATTAGGTCATAAAATATATCAAATAGGGTTTTGGAAGAAATAAGATAATGACATAGGTGAAAAATATTATCAGTACATTTTTCCCAAACCCAATATATTGCTATTATAAACTTTGAAAAAAATTATTTGAATTTTATTTTTCCATTATCTTTGTCTTAAAATTTAATTTTTAAATGAAAAAGGATGTTTTCTTGCAGTTATATATGTATAGTGATCCAGTTAATTTATTGAATTTAATTTATATTTGATGTTGTAGAACTTAAATGTATTCAAAAACAGTAATTTTCCTCATTAGAAATTTAGGTCTGCTATTGTATCAAAAATGAAGCTCAATTCTAACAATAAAAGTACACTTGAGCCTTGAGTACTTCCCAAAATATAATCAACCATCCTAGACCCAGCATAAATGGTTAAAAATTTTCCAATACCAGTGACTGATATGTTTTAAAGTGGTACTTCCATGCAATTCTAAGCTTTTATGATTTATTTCTTCATGGATGCCAAAAGCAAAACTCCCTAATACTTTTTTGTACCTAATGACTTTTTGAATTTCACCCTTGGACATATACAAAAAATATTTTAAACATTTTATTTTGGTTAGCTGATCACTAGGTAAATCAGTTTTTCCTTCATCTCTCTTTTACATTTTTATGATTGTGTTACCTGGAAAAGTATTATATTCCTCTGAGATCAATGCCTGTGTGTTTTACAATTTCTTTTCCCAGTACTCTTGGGATGCGCACCAGCTGTGAAACAGGAGAACAAATTAGAAAATGATTGTAATTAGAAGATAAGCTTGTTCACAGCCCCTTCCCCAAGAGCAGAGCTGGCAGGGCTATACAATGACACCAGGAGGCCGATTACAGGCTCTGTTGGGTAAATAGATTTACAGTCTTCAAATCATCTTTCGAAAAATCATATCGAATCAAACAGATCCAAATCACATGTTGGGTTTTAGATCTCATCTGCATGAAGATGAGGAAGAAACTTCACTCCGGCATGTTCTTGTGCCCCTGCACATGAATTCCCCTTTGGGATTACTGCTCCTAAGACATAGAAACCATCCAAATAATCACAGATTTTAAAAAAGCACCCAGAGGGCATCTCATGGCTCTCCTTTCAGAAGTTACAGAGTTGATGAGGCATAATGAGGATCCTGTCAGGCAAACTTAGCAAAGTAGAGGTTCAGCGCCTAAGGCTCAAGAGGCTAAGGCACCAGCCACACACATCTGAGCTGGAAGGTTCGACTCCAGCCCGGGCCCGCCAAACAATGACGGCTGCAACCAAAAAAAAAAAAATGGCCGGGCGTTGTGGCGGGCGCCTGTAGTCCCAGTTACTTGAGAGGCGGAGGCAGGAGACTCGCTTGAGCCCAGGAATTGGAGGTTGCTGTGAGCTGTGATGCCACAGTGCTCTACCCAGGGTGACAGCTTGAGTCTCTGTCTCAAAAAAAAAAAAAAAAAAATCACTTATTCTCCTGTCCCATCATTGTCATTATTCTGCACGAATACATTTCTTTTAAAAATTTTTCTCTCTCTAGAAATTGAAAATGATTCTACTAGTCTAGTCATCCTGAAAACAAATACATAAAACCTTGGTATTTTAACAGAAATAAGACTTAAAAGTAAAAACAAATTTATTGATCTTGATTGCATTTGTCAGTATTCTCCAAAGAAACTGAGGAAGTGGTGCAGGTAGAGAGAAAGAGCTACAGAAAATCTTTTAAAGAATTGGCTCATGAATTTTGGGGAGGAGGGAGTTGGAAATACTCAAAGGGGCCTGACAGGCAGGAAATTCTGGAAGGGGGTGGTGTTGCAGTCTTGAACCCAAAGGCAGTCTGGAGGCAGAAGGCCTTCTTTGGGTGACCTCTCTCTTTGCCTTCAAGGTCTTCACTGATTGGGTGGAGCCCACACACATTATGGTGGGTAATCTGTTTTACTTGATGTCTATTGATTTGTTAAGCACATTGGAAAAACAGAAAAACATACCTCACAATAACATCTAGAATGGGGTTTGAACAAACAACTGGGTACCATAGCCCAGGCAAGTTGAAACAAAGTTAATCAACACTGTGATTTATCACATTGTAAAAAAAAATAAACAAACCTGCATCAGGGAATACATATATGGTCTATCATATCATGATCAGAGGGTTCGAAGGACATAATCTCAAATATCTATCAACCAAGAGATTTGCTGAATACTAGTAATACACCAAAATAATAAAATATCATACGTAGGCAAAAAGGAGGAGGGCTGGTATAAAAAGATTTCCAAAAGACACTGTTGCATGAAAATTAAAGGACAAAAAGTATGTATAATATGGTACATTTTGCATAAAAAAGCAGGCCAAAAGTATATATTTTATAATGGTCACATGTATGGAAAAAATCTAAGGAAGGATGTAATCGAAACTTATAAAAATGTTTTATTGTGGTGGTCAGAGGTTGAGTGAGTGGACATGAATCAGATAAGAAAGAGGATCAGATAGGAGATAGAGGGTAGACTAGATAGACGGAACATGGATAGGAGATAATCAACAGAGTGGCACTGTTCATTGTAAATCTTGTTATATTTTTGCTTTTGAAGCATGATTGCCATTTAAAAAATTATAAATATATAAATAAATAGGAAAGATTTCTTCAATAAGGCTCTTTATTTCTTCTAATGTGAATTCAGTTCTAATTTACATATTTTGAATACCCAGTAATAAGTGATGCAAATAATATGAATGTCTAACTTTAGGCATAAAATTTTAAATGATATAAAAACTTTCAAAAATACACCATTTATTCCTTGTTTCTATACATTTTAAATATTTCTTTAATGAGTAAACACTAAAGTCTTAGAAAACACTGAGGTCTTTATCTAAACTTTTAGAGGGATTAATTTTTCATCGTACAGATTTTGAAATACATCTTGTCCCACTTACATATTTGCAATTTTATGAATGTGAACTTAATTTGGAATTCTGTCATGTTTGCTGTATATTTTTAGACTAACTCGTGTATGCCTATTTGTGTGAAAATATACAAAGAATTATTACTCAAACACACAGCTTAGGTGTGTCAGATTTGGTCATATATTCAAAGCTTGCTTTAAATCCTGTGTGACAGAATAGATAAAAAGCTAAAATTTCCCTTTATGGGAAAACATTATTATGTTTTGGAACCGATTGAAAATACTTGGAACTTCCCTTCCCTTTTTTTACAGTCAAAATCTTCCTGCTTTTTGTGAAGAAGTAAATATTCTCAATGCCTTTTATGCTGTGGTAACTCATCAATAAGTTATCAAGTCATTTTAAAACAGAACACAATTAGATATTTAGGCAATTATTTCATAGCTGGATAAATGCATGCATGTATGTACATGCATTTGTATACACATATATACATGAATAGACATAAAAAGGTCTTCGAATGTTTGTACGTGAAAAAGTAAAATTTACAATTGTTTTTAATATGTTTATGGTTAACCATGGCCAAGAAAATAGCTTAGCAGCAATGTTAAGGGGCAGGAAATTTAAAATATAGTATCAGTCATATAGGCAAACTGCAAAAATATATCAAAATAGTTGTTGCTCTGTTCGGGTGGGATATTTTGAATTTCAGATGGCAATTTTTTTTTTTTTTTTTTTTTTTTGAGACAGAGCCTCAAGCTGTCACCCTGGATAGAGTGCTGTGGCATCACAGCTCACAGCAACCTCCAACTCCTGGGCTCAAGCGAGTCTCCTGCCTCTGCCTCCCAAGTAGCTGGGACTA
>CAUYRH010128369.1:0-68888 GCA_963574655.1 Perodicticus potto | reverse complement strand
TTTAACATAGCCTTCATGGCCTTTTAATCACTATATGAAGACATTTATATTCTACATTTAGTAATTTTCACTTGTACCCTTGTAAGATGCACCGTAAGTGTGATCCCACCAATCACCCTCCCTCCACCCATCCTCTCCCCTCCCCTCCCTTGCCCCCCTTCCCATTTCTTGTGCTATAACTGGGTTTTAGCCTTCATATGAAAGCTATAGATTAGCTTCATAAACTGACTGCATTATCTTCCCTTACACGGCTGGGGTCACCCTATTGTTACCATCTTGGATTTTGTCACTTTTTCTTCTTACATAAAACGTACACATCTTCTGAATATCCAGGCTCCCCAGAGCACATCCTGTGCAGTCACAAGTGACTCTTTAAATACCCACTTTCGTTTCTCATCAGGATCATCTGTGCCTGTTATGGAGAAAGCTCCCTCAGGAAGGCAGGACTGCGTTAGCCCAAATTATAGCTGTATTCTCGGGGCCTGTTGTAGTCCCTCGAGCATAAAAGGTGCTCAACACGGATTGAATGCATGAATGAACAAATAAGGAATGAACAGCGTTGGAAAACCTTGTAGCCAATCTCCTTGAGATACAAAAAGATTCAATGCACATTATAGTTAGTCGTCTTCAACAGAAACCGACTCTGGTTAGATTGGACAAAATAGAGGAAGTTATTGGAAGGAGATGGCTTAGCTCAAGGAAGCAGCTCAGGAGTCAGATCAAATCTGTACTGCTGCCTGCTTCTGTACAGCCTGCATGCTAAGGATCGTTTTCTTCCATTTACAAATAGTTGAAAAAAATTTTAAAAACTAATACTATGTCATGACATTAAGATTGTATGAAATACATGAAGAAGCAAGAATCCAATACTCAATTCTAATATGAAGGCAGTAGATGAGCTACTACAGGGAGGGGGGTAGGGGAACAATGGAGGGGGGAGAAGGGGGGGATGGATAGCACGTCTCACGGGGACGGAACACAATTATAAGAGGGACTTTACTTAACAAATTCAATCAGTGTAACCTAATTCTTTGTACCCTCAATGAATCCTAAATCAATAAAAAAAAAGAAAAGAAAAGATTGTATGAAATTCAAATTCCAGCATTCAAAAATAAGATTTTTTTGGAACACAGCCATGCCCATTCTCTTTGCATTTTCTGTGGTTGTGTTTGCAATGTCACAGCAAAGGGTAAGAACCCTGAGACTGCACAGCCAGAAAAGTCTAAAATACTCATTACCTGGTCTTTTATAGAAAAAGTTTGCCAATCTCTAATTTAGTTCATGGAATCTAAATTGGCCAACCAGACCTGAGACTGCCAGAATTCCTTTGAGATTCAGATACCAGGAAAATGCTGGGAATCTTGGCAGCAGAGAAGAGACAACCATTTAGGGTGCCCCCATCTTAATGAGTCTGCTCACTCCCATCCTTATTTCATTTGACTTTGTTTTTGAATTCCAGAAACAGAGATCCTGAGGAAACTGATCTAGGTTACTGGCTGCCCCTTGACTGTAGGAACTGGGGTGGCAAGAACCTTGGTTAAAGTCCCCATTATTTAGAAACTTAGCAAAAGGAACAGATGACCACTGTGGCACTTGAATGATGATGCCAAAGTACAATCATACCTGAGCTGATCCCTTTTCCTTATAAAAATAAACAGAAGCCATTTACGACCTGGTCACATTCAGAGACCGCTGAGCAGTGGGAAGTGCCCACCAGACACTGTGACCTCTTGTCATTAAGACTGGATTCCTCATGACAGGTTGTGTTCTCGTTCATCAGGGATGTCAGTTCTATTCTCTTCAGCTGCTTTTCCTCCCACGCCCAAACATGCACTGTTTCGGCCCAAAGCCACTGAGCACCAGCAAAGTCTAAGGATTTTTTTAAGATTCATTGTGACTTTCTAATCTAGTTTAGAACTGTTTTAAAACACCTGCTGATAATGTTAACATGGAGTTTTCTAGATGAGACTCCAAAGGCTTAGTCAATGCTTCTCTGAAGAGATAAAAGGAGGTCAAGAAGGGGACCTCTTTGCATACTATCAGCAGTGTGTGTCCAGGCTTTACTTTCAGCAACTATTTGTTTGAAATTAAAAAGGAACATTCAGTGACCACGGAAAGGTCCGGGAGCAAGACTTCTCAGTCCAAAGCCTGAATTCCTTAGGGAATTACTTTGACTTTTACTGTTTAATTTTGTACCGGCAGGAAGCAGAATAAGGATACACAAGCCATTTTCAAGATTGAAAAATGTGAAATTCATTATTACTTTTTTTTTTAAGTACGATAGAGAGTTAAGAAGTTGGTAAATGACCTTCAGGGAGAGGGTCACAGTTGCTTTGCAAAAAATACAATTTTTAAAAATTTTTGATTAATATGAGGGTACAAATTTTTAGGTGACATTACTTTCATTTCTCGGGTAAAGTTCAAGTTGTAGTTGAGCCGGTCACCCAGAGGGCGTGCTGAACACCCTCGCATTGTGCACACTAGGTGAGATCTACCAATTGCCCTCTTTCTTCTCCTCGGCCTTTTCTCTCCTCTCCCTTACTGCTCCTAGATCATACTTGTGATTTTCTTTCATGTGGGCATGTAGTTATTTATATATTAGTTCCATATTAGTATTAATACCTGTTTTTCCATTCTTGAGATAAAGTACTAAAGAATATGTTTCAACTCCATCCAGGCAAACAAAAAAAATGTAAAGTCTCCATCTTTTCTTATGGCTGAATAGTACTCCGTGGTAAACAGATGCCAGTTTGTCAGTCCATTCATGGGTTGATGGGCACTTGGGTTGCTTCCACATCTTGGCAATTGTGAATTACGTTGCAATAAACATTCTAGTGCAAATGTCCTCACGCTAAAATGATTTTAAGAAATACAATTTCTAGGCTCAGCCCCTATAGCTCAGTGAGTAGGGCACTGACCACATACACTGAGACTGGTGGCGTTGAGCCCAGCCCGGGGCCTGCTAAACAACTATGACAACTGCAACCAAAAAAAAAGTTAATTTTTGCAGCAGGCACCTGTAGTCCCAGCTACTTGGGAGGCTGAGGCAAGAGAATCACTTAAGCCCAAGAGTTTGAGGTTGCTGTGATCTGTGATGCCGTGGCACTCTACCGAGGGCAATATAGTAAGACTCTATCTCAAAAAAAAAGAAAGAAAGAAATACAATTTCTGAAGTGCACAGGCATAGCGGTCACAGAGAATCGGCTTCCGTGAGTGTGTGTGTATGTAGTGGTGGTAGAATGAATGTAATGACGGTAAAATTCCATATTTCTGGTTACTTCAGGGTTCCAGAGAAAGAGACATATTTATTCTAAGAATCTTAGGGAAAGGTGGCTATGTGGGGATCTTGGGTAGATACGTACATATTTGTGATTTTATCTTGTGAGCAAGGAGAGACTTTTAGGGAATTTAAGGTATTGGTGTAAGAATGTTTGTGGGTGAAGTCTGGTGTATGAAAGCAAGTCAACTTCTCTTGTAAAGCCCTCCTTTGATGCTGAGGGAAACATTTTCATCTGGGCCGGGGCACACTTGGGAAAGCTCCTGAGGCTGCTGCTGAGAAGAAGAGAAGACAAACTTCCCGGGTGAGGCAGAGACACGGCAGGAGAACCCACATGGGGGACAGTCAGGATGCTGATGGCTTCCTTCCCCTCCACGCACACTACGAAGGCTGTGTTTAAAAAATTCATCTGTGTAGTAAAGGCAGGAATACTAATTAAGTGGTTTTAGCATAATAGAAAATCAATTTTAATTGTCCCACATGGAACTATTGTTTACAGTTACAGATGGCTGCCAGGCAGTACCTGGAGAAAATAAATGAGTTCAGGGAGTAGGGAATCGCCTTCCATTCCTAGGAGTATTGCAGGGAAGGCACTGGAGAATTCAGCCTAAGAAGGTTGTTGCGCAGAAAATGGATTACCCATAAAGGCTGAGAAATGGTGTTTTTCTCTAGGACTATGCAGTTAGTAGTGTCATCAATTTCCACCTACTCACCTACCTTCTGGTGTTTTCGTAAGAGAGATGGACCCTTAGAATCGTTATAATCACATGGATTAAACACATCCGCCGAATATAACCAAAGACCACCTCCCACTGAAGATGTTCTCTTTGCTTCTTTGAACTTCCACTGCACAGCATGTTTTTCTTTTATTGCATTTCACGCCTGCTATGTATAGGTTTTTGCATATTTTCCGTATCTTTCAGCTTATCTAAAAATTCTAAAAAGGAATTGCATTTTAGTGGAGCTACACCCACTACTATGTGCCTTGAGGGAGTGACTTAATCCATTTCCTTAGCTATAAGCTGTAGGCAAAGACAGTGTCCCATATCTAGGTTAGTATTAATGAGTTAACATAAATGAAGCTCCTAGCAAAAGCTCTGGTGTGTAGTTTGAACTCAAAGATGTCTGCTGTTTAAACTATATTTTCATTTCCTTGTTCCTTTTTTTAAAGAAATAACTGGGACACAAATACGCAAAAATATATAATGCTCCTATTGAAAAAACTCAGAGACAAAAATAAGAAGTTGGAGATAGAGGCTCACTCTAGGTAACTCTCAGCATAGTGTGGCTTAAAACCCTTTTGCAACAGGACTACCTGAGGTGCTTGTTAAAATCACAAATTCCTGTGGAATTGGAATCCTTTAAGTAGGGCCTAAAAACGTTTGTATCTGTAGTAAGCTTCCCAGGAGATGCTGATGCAAGCTGAATTTTGTCAATTTTGGTTGAAGGAAAGTGGTCAGTTCTGGATTTATTAATTGATGGAATCCAGGTGTAGGTTCCGATATGCCCATGTGTGATGTTTTACTCATTTGTTCATCAAACGGGACTTGGCTGGAGTGGCTGGAGCCAGCTGGGAACCCATTCCTGTCTCTACCCTCTGCAGTAAGGATAATTGATTTCTCCGTCAATATCCTGAAGCTCTTGGGCACTGCTGATGGGCCTCCCCTATAAGAACTCTAGGGCTATTTCATTTGCAGAATTGAATAATTAATGTAAAACATTGCATGGTGCAATATAAATCCAGGCTGAGCCTGACTTTGGTCTACGTGTACACCACGATTAAAGGAAACGGCATGACCTTCACCCCCTGTGTAGCCCCATGGAATACTTCCCATAAAGCACAAGCATTGATGGCATCCTCTAGAGTCCTTTTCAATGAAACTTTGCTCAGATTTTATTATCTCTAACTAACTAATATTTGGGAGTTGGTTGGATTTGCTTATTTCCCTGAATTCAAATTAGGACTGTGAAATCACAGAGTGTATGTAGGGATTCAAATAGACCTGAATTTGAATTTTGGTTTTGTGTGTCCTAAGGCAAGTCAGTCAACCTTGCTGACCCTCAATTTTCACATGTGTAAGATGGGAATGCTGGTCAATAGCTCAGAGTGTTCTGAGAATTAGAACATACTCGAGCACCTGTTATATATATGAAATGCTCAAAGATGCTAGTTTTATGTTCCCTTGAAACACATGTGCAGTATTAAATGGGGAAGAAAAATAAAAGACATTATATATTTTCCCTTAACACAGGGTTTCTCAGCTTCAGGACTATTGATATTTTGGCTTTATTTTATTTTATTCTTTTGTTTTTGGCCAGGGCTGGATTTGAACCCACCACACCCTACTCCTTTGAGCCACAGGTGCTGCCTGACTATTGATATTTTGAACAAGTTAATTTTTTGTTTGGGGCAGAGAGAGAGTCCAAGTGCCCGGGCTTTGCAGCAGATTTAGTTTAGCAGTATCTTGGGTCTCTACTGACTAGACATGAGAAACACCCCCCAACACTGCCTATGACAATCAAAAATGTCACCAGATATTGTCAATTGTTCCCTGGAAGGCAAAAATCACCCCCTTGAGGACCGCTACACCAGTTCTTTGCATCTAATTTTAAGGCATTAAGTGGTAACATAAAATTAAGAAGTCAGACTTGCCAATGTTTTAGCAAATGAAAATCAAAGAGGAAACTGAAGCATGAGCTAACCATACTGGCTGTCCTTTTGAAAATTTCC
This sequence comes from Perodicticus potto, assembly GCA_963574655.1. Taxonomy (NCBI): domain Eukaryota; kingdom Metazoa; phylum Chordata; class Mammalia; order Primates; family Lorisidae; genus Perodicticus; species Perodicticus potto. Next base: position 62,880 of record CAUYRH010128369.1, on the reverse strand, counting down.
CAGCCTTAAGAAGGAGAAGTCTGATGGTGTTATAAGGGGTGTACAAAGTCTAACCAGGAGAATCACAGGAAATCCATGAATTAGCCACAGCAAAGATTAGTCTCAGACTTTAAAAGGTCACAACTCCAGACATACTTACATCCTAGATTTTACTTAACTAGGGCCAGATGACTCTGGCTTCATAAACTAGGGACAATGACTCTTGCATGAGAAGCTGATATAAAAAAGAGATGGTTAGTTCATTAATTCTGAAAGAAAAATGGAACAGCAAACTAATACAGTCTCTGTGGAAAGAAGCATGGAGAGTCTTCAAGTAGCTAAAAGTAGACCTTCCATTTGATCCTGCAGCCTCCAATCCCATTGCTAGTTATCTATCCAGATGAAAAAAAGTCATTTTACCTTAAAGACATTTGTACTAGAATGTTTATTGTAGCTCAGTTCACAATCTCTAAGAGGTAGAATCAATCCAAGTTCCCATCAACACATAAATGGATAATAAACTGCGGTATATATATTTCAAAGGGATGTGCAGACTTCACATCTTTTGTAGTAACTTAGATGGACTTGAAGCACATTCTTTTTAGGAAAGTGTCACAAGAATGAAAAATCAAGTATCCAAGTATCAATATTAATATTAAACCAGTAGATGAACAACTACATGCCCACACAAAAGAAAATTACAATTAAATTCAGGTGTGCGGGAAGGAGGTGGAGAGAACGGAGAAAGGGGAGGAGGGAAGGTAATTGATAAGCTCTCACCTAAGCTGCACAATGTGAGGGTGTACAGCACACCCCCTAGGTAAAGGGCTCAACCTCAACTTGAACTTTACCTAAGAAACACAAACAATATAACCTATCATTTATACCTTCATGTCTCATATTAATCTGAAATTTTAAAAAAGTGAGAGACAGAAATGGAACTGTCATGGGTATCTGCCTTCAATTTAAATGACCATCACTTTGGATTTCTAAAAAAATTGCAGGGGAAGCCAATTGACCAACGGTCCGTGGTGAGCACACCCTGAGAACAGAGGGCTCGATCTGGAGCACTGGCATGTTGGATGGAATCACGCTTTCAGATTCCTCTGTCCCTATTAGGGATCTGGCCCAGTAGGGATCATACTGGCCAGTTCTTGGAAGGGGATTGCTGGCACTGTCCTCTGCAGCCTGCCTTTCTTTGTTTCCACTGATCAACCGTTATCAATACAGAATTTCAACACTTTTCATTTGAGTTTAATTGACTCCTGTTAGACTCAGAGCCTTGCTGTTTGCATTCAGATGATTTTGTGAATCTAATAGGTATTATTTTTCATATGATCTTAATTCTAGTTTCCTCAGAGGCACCTCTCTGCAGACCCTGGCCACCCTCGGTGGCCAACAGTGTCATTCTATCTGTCTTCAGCCTTCTTCCAACACCTCTGGTCTTCATGTGCTCTATTCCCAAGTAGGACCACAGCAGGGTTTCACGCTTCATATCTTTCTTGGCACCATGGTCACCAGGTAACCAAGAGGACATGGCAACTCAGGGCTGCATAAATCACACTGAGACTCTAACTGTCCTGTTTCCATTCTTCTTGGTGAAATTGAGGTGAAGGCACAGAAGTGCTTTGTGTCTGTTTGCGGTTTACAGATGTTGCCCTCTCCTTGCTTTACATACAGTGTTTCATAAACATTTGTTGACCAGAAAATGAATGTCCTTTGTGTAAATAAACAAATGTTTGATATTATAATAACAGTGGTAATTAGTTTTCGATACCAGCTGCTGATAATTTTTACGGCTTACATAGGCCAGACAGTAACACTTTGTAGGGTTTTTCTCAGTGCATCTTCATAATGGTCCACTGAAGTCTAAACTTCTTTTATCCCCTGATTTTAACTTAAGTAGTTTTCCAAAGATCACCCAGTTGATATGTGACCGAGGTGGGATTTGAACTGCTTCCCGTGTTTACAAAAATTCATGATCCTTACATCGAAGCCCTGAGGGAGCTCAGCTGCGGTGTGATCCCTTCTACAGCAAGAGGCGTCAATGTCTTCTATCAGGAAGGCCCTGTCTGGCTTCATTGCCAAGGGTACCAGGCATTCTAACCACGCCAATGGAAGTTCTGCAAAGTCGGGTCCAGGGTAGAGGCAGCTGCACGTTAGTGCCATTTGATGGTTGCTGTTTTAAGTGCATCAGAAAGCGTCACAGACCAAGCCTTCTCTTTCTGTCTGGTAGGGTAAAGTACTCCACCGGTCACCATACTTAATTCAGGAATGATAGATTTTAAACTAGAGGATAAAAAAAGTGCCAGTTACAGTGTTTTTTCCTCTCTTCCTAGGACATCAATGTTTCTCTCCCTGATTTTTACCTTACTCTTGACACTAAGCTATTACTTCATTTGTATTAAAATGCTAAGAAAAAAATACCTTCGAACTGACTGGGTTTTTCAAACATCAAAATTATAATACCACAGCTGCCAGCTCTAGTTTCCTGCAGTTTATGTTTTGGCTAAAAGCCAAGCATCTGCTGATCAAACTCTAAGAATCCAGGTGAATTGAAAATCATAGCTGCCCAAATATAAATTAGTAAGATGGCTATCAGTAAATGTAAAATAACTTTCATGTAATACCTCTAAACATAGGTAAATGAAATAAATCCTTAATTTTCCTTACTGAGAACTAGACCTCTGATTAATGTTAAGATTTAGTTGGCTATTTAACATTGATCTTTTTTTAAAAAAAGGAGGGGGGCAGCGCCTGTGGCTCAAAGGAGTAGGGCACCGGCCCCATATACAGGAGATGGTAGCTTCAAACCCGGCCCAGGCCAAAAACTGCAAAAAAAAAAAAAAAAAAGAAAAGAAAGAAAGAAAGAAAGAAAACATTATATATATATATATATTAGGAATGCTATATATGTATATAGCATTCCTAATTCTCATTCATGTAATAACTTTGTCTATTAACAAATTTAATTAAATCTTCATAAGAAGGAGACATTATTCTTAACCCAATTTTGCATTTAAAGAAACTGAGGTCTGAGAAATTTAAGTGACTTGTTCAGCTAAAAAACCACTCTGAATATTTCAACCCAGTTTTTTTTTTTTTTCACAATGAATTTATTACTCAATCATCTTCTTCCCTTTTTTCTTGGTAGAATGTAAAAGCTATTACTTCTTCTGTAAGATTGATATTTAGCCATTACATTTCCCCTTTTTCTGAAAATCTGTATGTTCATCCATAAATGCAGGCTGGGTGTAGAACCCTTGTTGTTGATGGGAATTCTCAGTTAACTTTAGTATTTGATGCAAATAATAGCATTCAGTTACGTGCAATTAATTAGGGCAGACAGGACAAAGGCCAAAGAAATCATAGTTCATTTCAAGTTACCAATTAGGAAAAATTAGAATCATTTCTTGATTTTCCAGCAATTTTGTCATTTAGTTCCTGAGTACCGTCAAGCACTTGAGACCTACTTCTCAGCCGCAATTGCCTTTAGCAATGTGCAAAATTGACCTGAAACTTAGTGGTTCAAAACAAGACAAATCTATGTTGCTCATGAATCTGTAATTTGGGCAGGGTTTGGTGGCGGATAGTTCACAGCTGCTCTACTGCACCGGAGTGGCTCAAAGGCCAAGGCTAGAGGCATCCAAAGCCTCCCTCGCTCACCTGGTCCTGGCTTGGGAGCTCAGTTCCATTCTGTGTGAGCCTGTCCGTATTATCTACCTGTGAGGGCTGGTTTAAGCTTCCTCACAGCGAGGTTTCGGTTGCTAAGGACAATCGCCTAAGAGGAAGAGCAAGAAACAAGCAGAAGCTGGAGCCCAAGGATTCAGCCTTGGGAAACAACATAGCATCATTTTCAGTATAGTCTCTTGGCTGGAATAATCTCAATCCCCCACCCAGATCCAAGAAGACGGTACGCAGATCTTACCTGTGGATGGAGAGGAGTGTCAGTTATCTCATAAGAAAAGCATACAGAATGGGCCATCTTGGGAACACATCGTCTTCCTAGAAGAGTTTTGTGGTCTGACTACCCATGATTGCTAGAACTCTAAAGGAAAGGCAAGGAGATAAGAAGGAGGCAGGCAGTAACCATTGAACCCAGAGATTTGAGAGCCCCTTTCGTGGTCAGACACGTTCATGCCTGGCTTATCCACAGAAAAGTCCCATCCTGCCTTTATTAACCCTTCCCAGTCTGGTTTTCTTTGCATTGTTTAGTTTTCCTAAGCTCTGTCTTCTTTACGATCCAAATTCAGTGACTCTCTGGTAAAGGGGTTGTACCATGGGTCTTGTAACCTTTTCCATCAAGATAAAATGCATCTAAAACTTAGAATCATCTGAATCTGACCCCACTGCAAGTTCACATTTTACAAGGCATTTCCCCTTTATTTCTTAAGGGGGAACAGGATGCAAAGAAAGATACGTTTCACAGGACCCAAATCATACCCTGCCCTTGTTCAAAGCTCATAATGCTATCACATTGGGAAATTGAGCTGTAATTGTAGCACACAGATTTTCATTTAAAATAGATTCCATTTCCCTGGGAAAAATCATCAAGTGGCCTGCTTCCTGAGTGCGGAATCAGAAACACTCCTGCCAGCTCATAGTACACACTTCATTGTGAAGGTAACTCTGCTTTCCACATATTTGCTGCGAACCCCTGCAATATATTTAAAGCTTGGGGATTTTCCTTCCTACCATACATATCCCAGATTCCATTTTCCTTTGATACCTACACCAGCAAAATTCTAAATTATAGGTGGGTTCTAGTCTAGGTTTCATTATTCCTAAAGAGTCAAATTGATAACAGGATAATTGTCCAGTTGTAGCACAGGTGAGTACCACAATGGCAAAAAAAAAATAATTATTTGCACAGATGAGGCCAAAAGCTCATCTGTGCAAATAATTACTTTTAAATGACTAAATGCACTTTAAGCTTCCCATTCCCCTGGGTGCTAGAACTTGGTGTCCTGCAAGCCAGAGTCTCACTCTCCCTGTCCTTCCCTAGGATCCCAGGGGGTTGGGCAATCTAGCAGCATTAGTGGAGCCACGGTTCTTCATTATTGTTATGGTCTGAATATTTGTGTCGCCTCAAAGCTCATTTGTTAAAATATTAACCCACAAAGTGAAGGTATTCGGATGTGGAGCCTTTTGAGGAGGTCATTAGTTCATGAGGCCAGAGTCCCCATGAATAAGCTTAGTGCCCTTAAAATAGAGACCCAGGGGAGCTCTCCTGCCACTTCTACCTCTGAGGCAGCAGGGTAAGGTGACATCTAGGAACCAGAACGCAGGTCCTCACCAGACACTGACACTACCACCACCTTTGTCTTGACTTCCCAGCCTGTAGAACTGTGAGAAATACATTTCTGTTGTTCGTAAGCTACCCAGGCTATGGTATTTTTGTTATAGCAACCCAAATGGGCTAAATTGTGTTTCTCCAAAATTCGTATTTCAAAGACCTAACCCCCAATGAGATGCTACCTTGGAGATGAGGATTTTGGGAGGCACTTAGGGTTAGACAGGGCCTTTATGATGAGTTTTGTGCCTTTATAAGAAGAGATACCAGTGTGTGTGTGTGTGTGTGTGCATACAACATACATACACATATATACATACATATACAATATATGTATATATTCCTTTCCCTCTCTGTCCCAGAGGGCCACCATTAGAAAATGAATTGGGTGGCACCTTGATCTTGAACTTTTCAGCCTTTAGAACTTATAAAAAATAAACTTCTATTATTTAAGATGTCCAATCTTTGGTATTTTCACATTTTGATATGGCAGCCTCAGCTGACTAATGTGCTCTTGTTTCTCTCCTTTTTATTTCTAATTTATCACATTTTCTACCTATATGCTCCCATGAGTCCACTACAGGGTATCACCATTGATTGTTTCTTGTTGTTCCTTTCAGCAAAGAAGAGGTAGATCAGAGAAGGGGAAAAACAGTTGACACAAAAAAGGAGTTTATTCCAATGTGAAATTGCTCGACTCTTTCTTCTCCTCTACAGATTTAATTAAAGCTTGAAACAGAGGTTCCTGTCCACTTGTGACAGATGAAACCTAGGCGAATGCAGGAGTGTTCTTCTGGTAATGTGTACTCTGTTGGGTGGGCTGGGCTTTATCATGCAGTGTGCTGAGCACAGCATCTCTGAGCTGGGAGCAGGTGCACTCCTGCTGGATTCCATCCTGAGAATCAAAGGCCACGAGCTAATAGCACTTAAATAATAAATGTGCCATTTTAAAATATGCACCGTTGGAATCTGAGGGAAATGAACAAATGTAGGAAAAGTACAAGGGGAGTACTTTCTTGACAATGGTACCATCAGAAAAAGACATTAGGGAAGGGGAGGGTATCTTCAGGACCTCAAAAAGGGACTGTGTTAGAGGGCCTGTTATTGAATTCTGCCTTGTGGCCGGTGCAAGGTCTCTGATCCATTAGAGATGGATGGATAGGAATGATTTAGTCATAGAAATTCAGGGGAGAAGAAGGATTCTAGGAAATAGGACTTTGAGAAAAATAAAGGATTTTACAAAATTCTAAGATTTTGAAAAAAATAAAGGATAATTATGGGTAGTCCCTCAGCATAGCTGTCTGGATTTCGGTGGTGTTGATTTTCCAGGTCATAAGCTCTAATGTATCCCTGCAAAAGCCCTTTTTCTTTCAACTTGCACCCAGAGAGATCATAGAGATTACAAGAGGGCGGAACTGAATTCACCGTGGGCCCTAAGTGAATTCAGAGGATAGTCTGAATCAGTCTTCTCTGATTCCCAAAGGACATATATAGGCCACATGTGTCACAGTCCTCTGAAGTTAAAAATGCTACATACTGAGTTCCAGTTCAGGTGAACTGAATCGGAATCTTTGGGAATGGGGTCTGGGAAACAAAATTTTCAAGAAGAGCCTTGAAAAGTTCTTACGTGCTAAAGTTTGAGAGTTCTTTATGGTGAGTATTCTAATGTCTAGTACAGTGCCCAGCTCTTAACAGTCACCAAATAATTTTGGCAATGATTGCACTGAATAAGTAGATCTCTACTTTGTATCCTAGTTTTTGAAACATGGAAGGTTTTAGTAAACATTTTTTGAATGAATGCTTAGGTAGCTTTTGGTTCATAAGAGGCACTTCTGAAAGAAAAAATCCATCTGTCCAGCCAGCCAGAAAGCTATCTGTTCACATGTTCATCCAACTTATGGGATTTAACCCAGGAGGGAGACACTGGAGGGGAAGAACATGAATAGGAGTGGAGAACAAGGATCTCCTTATAAGAACAGGGGCAGACATCAGGGAGGGGACAGAAGAATGAGATAGAAACTAAAGCTTGAGTAGGACCCTGCATGTCCATTGGAGGAGTAGTCAGAACAACCACTGATTCATCGAAATGTGTATTTATAAATTTGCACTTATATTGGGTGTATGAGGACAGGGGGGAGGCTGAATCTGCCGGGAAAGAGGCCAGTTTGTGGTGATACTAAGGTAGGGATATGAGACAGACATGAAGTCCACTCAGAATGATCACGGTAGGGCAGTCAATGAGGAGGGATGAGCAGTGGGAATAGGTCCTATAATTGACCCAGTCTCTTCTGTCAAAGTCATCTGGCCACTCCCTCATCCACCTCTCCAAGGGTCTCTCCAAAATCTTCTTGTAACATGCTGTAGCACAGGCACGAGTTGAGTATCTCATTCTTCTGTCCTCTCCCTGATGTCTGCCCCTGTTCTTAAATAACTGTGGTACCCAACGTTTTCAGAACCTGCCTTAACTCATGTGCCCCATGCCAATCTTCAGCTGGAATCACACTGAAGATCTGCTGTGATCCGCAGAGGAGACTTTATAAGGAGCCTTCACCTTGGAAGTGCAGAGTTGAAAATGAAGTCTTTCTCTTGCCCAACACATTTTTCCCCATTATAATTATCATTCTAGCTTCTCTGAAAATTTTTTAAAAAGAAAGAGGCTTTAAGAAAATAATAAAACCAAAATAATAATAATAATAATAATAATAATAATAATAATACGCTGATTCTACCTCCATGTGCATTTTGGCACTGTCCCTTCCAGTCTGCTGGCTATGTACATCCTACAAGGTTATTGAGATTCTGAACTGTGGTTTCATATTCTGCCATTCTGTCTTATTTAACTTCACTAATAATCTGCTATAATGAGATTTTTGATAACGAGGGTAGTAAAGAAGTATAGGGTGACTACTCTGAGAATCAGAAAATTTTAGAATGGGATATAGCCTATCACTCACTGTGTGTGACCTTAGATTCATGTATTTGCCCTCTCCAGACTCAGTTTCCTTTTCTGTAGAATGAGACAAATAGTCCCTACTCTTGAGTGGTTGTGAGGCTAAAATGAGATAATGCACATAAAACTTGTCACACCCTGCCTGACATATGATGTGCAATCACGTATGTTTTTAATAAGAAAAATGAAGAATTTTAATTGCTGCACTATAATTTATCCTAAGATATGCCAATATCATATCCCTAGTTAAACTTCTACAACAATGCACTTTTTGCTTTAAAATTCTTTTTACATGTAATGTGTTCTTAGGCATTTAATGTGTGATTATTGAAATAAGAGAAACTTAAAGTACCTTGCCAAAAAGTGGCAAATTTACTGACTGGTGTAATGAAACTGTGGTACAAATAGGGGTGGGCTTTATTCCCAATCCCTAGAATCCAAGACTCCATCATCTTGAAGCTTTTCCTCTCTTTGTGTTTCATCTCCTCTGATTCTCTAGACCAGCTTCTCTGAGTTTAGAGAGCTAGTCACTAGCAGCTAGAGACTGGCATCCTTACAACCCCATAAAAAGAGAGGAAGAAGCCATTCCCTACATAGATCCGGACTGGGGAAAATATACAAAAGGAAATCTCTGTCCTGGTGTGAGATAAATGATCACTCCATGTGTATTTGGCATGGCCAGTGAATGGGTTACCATGACTAGACTGTCAAATGTCATGGACCCAGTCCATGATGGGATGGAGGGAGGTTGTGATTGACAGCTCCTTCCAATAGTGATATGGCATAACCCCAAATATGATTATCTCCTTAGCACTTAGTCTCAAGAGTAGAATTATTGGGTCAAGGTTATTACCATTACAGTGACTCTTAATGTAAACATATGCCTAAATTTACTCGATCCAAAGTTTTTTGCAGACTCTCCTTGATTGCCATCACTTGCTTTCTAGCCCATTGCCATTGAGATGCCTGGGACCTCTGGAAACCTCTGCTTTTTGCTCAAGGTTGGCCAGCCATCCTTAAAATATTTCTCCTCTTGGCTTGGCGCCTGTGGCTCAAGCAGCTAAGGCGCCAGCCATGTACACCTGAGCTGGTGGATTCAAATTCAGCCCAGGCCCACCAAACAACAATAACGACTGCAACCAAAATATGGCCGGACGTTGTGGCAGGCGCCTGTAGTCCCAGCTACTTGGGAAGCAGAGGCAACAGACTCGCTTGAGCCCAGGAATTGGAGGTTGCTGTGAGCTGTGATGCCACAGCACTCTATCCAGGGTGATAGCTTGAGGCTCTGTCTCAAAAAAAAAAAAAAAAAATTCTCCTCTCCATCATCAGGGTCTAATTAACTAAATCATGATCCCAGAACTCCTGCCAGCCCTGTCCTAAGGACATCTACTTCTGGCATGACAAGAAAAAATCATAGCCATTCTCAAAAGCCCCAACTAGGGAACAAATAGGCTGGTTTTCAAAAATCAGGATACCACTGGATATTAGACCCTCAAGGACAACTATGAAGGCTGATTCACACTTATGCCCTTGGTCCTAATTAGCAAGCCAGGCTCTCCAGAAAGCTATGTAGCCCCCTCAAAAGGCTCTGAAAATCCAGATGAAGCCCAATTCTAAAGGAACAACAAAGTTTCCTTATATTTGCTGAGTGTCTGTTTAGCAATTGACTGTCATCTTGCACTCTGCCTTGTTGAAATCAATAGGAAACTTAATGAAGTGAAAATGAAATCAATATTTAATTCCCACAGGTAAGAGACACTGCCAACCTTCCCCAGTCCCAAAGGGTAATCAGAGCTGTGCCATTTTAGTCTCATAGCCAAGACTGGTTACCTGGAGTTTCTTCTCTAGCGATTTCCTGCATTCCTACTATGTGCCAGGCGTTATGATGTACACTGTTACCACACACACAGTTGATCTAACCAGTGATTTATTAACTATTATATATGTGTCATAGAAAGTGCTAACTACTTTAAATGTATTGCCTCATTTAAGCCTTACAACTATATTTTGAGATATATGTTGTCTGATTTTACAGATGAAGAAACTGAGGCAGAAGAAGTAAAGAAATTTTCCCCATTAGAATATTTTGGAGTTGGGTTTTGAACCAAAGTCTGGATAATTCCATCTCCTGGGATTTGAACTCGTGTTCTTACTATCTCCCATTTCATAGATGAGAAAACTGGGGTTCAGAAACGACATTCCCAGGACCACACACAGGATCCAAGTGCTTCCCCTTTCAAAGTTCCTTAGAAGTATGAGTTGAAATTCACTTGTCTTATTTGCCCCTTATTTATTAAGGAGCTATAATTAACAACGTACTCTGATTGATTCCATAGAGAATATAAATAGTTGAAAACACAACTCTTGTCCTTGCAGAGTTCATGGTCTAGTTGTTGACAATAAGTAGAAACGAAACATAACATGTGGAAATCCAGACATGGTGCAGGTGGTAAATCTATTAAGACACCGTTGGATGTAAGCAACAGAAAAGCATGACTCAGACATAACCCATGAAGAAGTATATCCTCGCTTATAATGGGAAGACCACAAGCAGGGCAACAGGTGGTTTGGAGCTGGGTGAGTCAGCATCTCAAATCATAAAGATGCGCATACATGTACGTTCTCTCCCTCTTTCTACTTTTCCACCCTTCTTCACCATGTCCTGAAGCTAACGTGTCCTGCTGCTACAGGGGATTTGTGGGAGTGCCAGGTGTTACATCAAGAAATGACCTTGCACTACAGGACCAGATACTGTTTCTTCTTGTGCATCTCCTGTTTTATGTGAAATAAAACATTATTATTTATTATAATTTATTATTATTATTATTATAAATTATTATTATTTATTATATAAAACATTTCCCAGTATTCTCTGCAGGTTCTGCTTTTCTGTTGCTTACATCCAAAGGTTTCTTAATAGATTCACCACCTGGGCCATGTCTGGATTTCCACATATAGTGTATATTATGTTTTGTTTCTACTTTCAAGATTCTGGGGACTCTGTGATCTGAATCTTGTCATGGCAATCCTCCATTATTAGGTTCTCAAGAAATAATAGTGGACTCAGGGGAAGGAAGTATATCCATTCTCCTGCCTCCACGATGGTTCAAATGACAGTTCTGCCTTTTACCGTCTGTGAAATCTTGGGCAGATAATTAATCTCCATCTGCTTTAATTTCTTTGCCTGAATAGTAGGATCTTCTGTCAGGTATTGAAGATTTGGACTTTTCACTCAACTACACCCAAGGAGACCAACAGAAGTATTCCTGTAACCATATAGGAGTGTAGGAGACATCCACTGGGAAATTTGTTTCTCAGTAAAGATACTGTATGAAGTTTTTCAAATTGTAAGGTACAAGGGAGATTTAAGTCCAGGCTGCATCGCACTCACCAAGCCATGCACATAGGCAGATACTTATGTCCATCCCTAGAAAACCATCATCTAACAAGGATATTATTCCATCCACCTTCCAAGCCACAAATCCAGGCTGGGAGCTACCTTTAAAAAATATTTGCACAAGGCACCATCTGGTTTAGTTCTGAGTAAGGTGAGGAACTTGTGTTTTTCTGCTAGGAATTTTTGGGAAACAATGGACAAGAATTATGGGCATGTGTTTCTAAAATTTTCTTGTAGCCCAGCCCTAGTACCAAAAGAGTATGGTGGCTCAGAGACCATGGGCTCCGGGATCATAATTCTAGGGCTTGATTCCTGAACTCTCCTTTTTTTTTTTTTTTAAAGCCACCTTAGCTTGGGCTTCTGAGCTAAGAGTTTGAGACCAGAGAACTTTTTGTTACACAGTCCCAAGAAGCTCGGCGAGGTAATGAATACTGAGGAGAGTTGATGAGAGTTACCACGAGTGGCAGCTGGGGCATTAGTCCATCAGGATCTACCTGAAGGCTTGTAGGATGCAACCTGAAATTGTCTCCTTAAAGAACAAAAACCAGGGTAGGGTATTGAATTCATGGCCTCCTGTTTCTCATTATGTAGGGACTAGTTCTGGGGTCATGTGGTAGTCAGGTATCGAGATAATCCTTAAAAATCTCTGCCTCTGGGTATCTGGCCACTGTGCCCTTGTGCGGGCTGTTTCCAGTTATCAGAATTGTCTGTGCAGTGTGGCAGAGTGACAGGGGTCCCTGCTGAGGCCGGAGTCCATATTGCTTTCTCTCTCTGATCCCCAGAATGGGTGAAGCCAGAAGCCATCGAAGAAACCAAGTGCAGAGGCTTCTGTGGCTCTCGTTGGCCTCTCGCCCATGTGGATAAGAGATCTGGGAAGTGGATCCTCCAATCCCCATCAAGCCTTCAGGTGACCATGGCTGTGGCCACTACCTTACAGTACAGCCTCATGAGAGGGTTTGAGACAGAACTGCCCAACTAACTTTCTCCCAGATTTCTTACCATCAGAAATAGAGTGAAAATTAATAAATATGCATTGTTTTAAGTTGCTAGGGTTGGGGTCATTTGTGTGCAACAATAGCTTACTCATACATGGTGTTAACTTGCCAGCATTTCTGAACAGTCTCCTGCATGGGCAAGGCAAGTTCCTAAGAGCAGAGAAGTCATCGGGCAAAGGGGCCCAGGTGTTTGAGGAAAGATGTTTACAGCACGTTCCAGGACTGCTCTTCAGAGGAGTCTGACCTCTGGGGGAGTGTGTGAGCACAGGGCACTGCCGAGTCAGCTGTGCAAACCTGAGCATGGCCATTCAAACATCGGAACTTGAGTTTCTCTCTTCTTTGTACTTCTCCTTGCCACCTCCTGATGTCACTTTCCTCTCCTTTCCTCCTTTCCACAGCAACCTCCAACTCCTGGGCTTAGGCAATTCTCTTGCCTCAGCCTCCCAAGTATCTGGGACTACAGGCGCCCGCCACAGCGCCCGGCTAAGGATTGATAGATTTTTGAAGGCATCTGCTCTCTTAGTTGAAACTGGGCTTTCAACTCTCTGCTCTGTTGCCCCTAAAGGGCTGCTTGAACAGAGTGACCATGAATGTTTTGTTCTGTTAATTTTTTGTTCTGTTCTCAGTTATTAAGCTGCTTTAGTAACCGAATACGTCTGATTGTGTAGCTTGATGCAGATAGCAGTGTCCACCATGGCAGGCTCAAGGAACTTGGTAGGAATTCTCCAAGAAGTAAAACTTATCAATCAATCAATTAATCAATGAAAAGGAAAATAAACAGTTTTAATTTCTACGTCAGTTTCAATGTAAAGGTCCACAGGCATTTGCTTTTCATGTTCTATTTACCAAAACAAGTGTTGCGTGGCTCAGACTTCGGATTGCTTCCATGAAATCTGGTGGATATGAAATGCAGGCCCTGGCTCGGTGCCTATAGCACAGTGGTTACGGCTCCAGCCACATACACATAAGTTGGCGGGTTCGAACTCAGCCCGGGCTAGCTAACCAATAATGACAACTGCAACAAAAAATAGCTGGGCTTTGTGACAGGCGCCTGACTACGCGGGAGGCTGAGGCAAGAGAATCTCTTAAGCCCATGAGTTTGAGGTTGCGGTGAGCTGTGACGTCACAGCACTCTACTGAGGGTGACACAGTGAGACTGTCTCAAAAATAAAAAAAAAAGAAAGAAAGAAATGGAGGCCCTAGGCTAGGAGGGCTGCTCCACAAAGACAAGATGCATGAACCTGCTGTCCGCTGCCACTCCAGCTGGTGGGTAGGTGGCCCAGGGACTGGTAAGTTTAACTTACGTGCTTCAAGTAGGCAGGCAGATGTTCATCTTTAGAAGAGAATGTTTATTGCTTTTGACAGATTCCAAGAGGCCTGAAAAAGTATAAGAGCGATTGATATAGGCCAATGTGGTCAGCAGTTTGGATCAACATGGCAGAAAAGAGATCTTCGGCTGAGTTAATTTCGTCCCTTTAGAATAGCCTTGACAAGATGAAAATGATATTTGGAAGAACTATTCCCAACAGCAGGATCCAAAATTTCACCTGGTTTAAGCTTATCATCTACTTATTTAAGCTGATTCCACGGCTTAAACAAGAGCTTCTGCCTGACTCTTTCTCTGGCCTGCTTTACTTATCACTGCCTATGGGATGGGAGCAGTAAAACTCCTTTCACAAGGATGAAAAACAATGAATTTAATCAGCACTTTGTTGGTGAAAACATGTACACAGGTTGGCAGTTTTTAGAAGTATCAGTAAGATTGTATTTTTTTGTTTTTATTTTTTGTAAAGACAGAGTCTCACTCTGTTACCCAGGCTAGAGTGCCATGGCCTCAGCCTAATTCACAGCAACCTCAAACTCCTGGACTCTAGTGATCCTCCTGCCTCAGCCTCCCAAGTAGCTAGGAATACAGGCACTTGCCACAAGGCCTGGTTAGTTTTTCTCTTTTTAGTAGAGATGGGATCTTGCTGGTACTCTTGACGTTACATATTCCTCCCACCTGGGCCTCCCAGAGTGTTGCTGTGCCCAACCGGTACAATTAAATTTTAATCAGTAGAATTACCAAATGCCTACTACCTGCTAGATTCAGAGGTGATGTAGATTGACTCAGTGACCAAAATCATAGGCAAACAAAAATCCCACGTGGTGAAGAGCGTGCACAGTTAAACACAGCTCAATGGGTTTGTGATGGTCCTGAAGGCATGTGGGCTATTTCTGGGACATTACTTGACATAGATCTTGTTTCTGTTTTGGTTCTTTTTGCAACAAAATCAAGTAATAAATGCCAGATAAACCCGGGTTGCTAAGCAGGTTATCAGAATAGGGACTTGGCAGATAGGATGTGATTTTATGCTTAACTGCAGCTAGTAAAAGAAAAACCCAATTTTTATTGCACTGTACATTTATGTTTCTGGGAGGGACATCTTCCACCTACACCCCTAAATTAACTGTCCCTTTGCCAAATGATGCCAAATTTGGTTCCTCTTCAGGGACCTCTAAAATTAGCTTTCAGATGGTTGATTCTTATAAATGAGATCTGGGATTCTAAATACCCAGAGGCCATAGACCATGTTTCCTGAGGTGATTTATTGAATTCAGATCAGTTAAGGACTGTGAAACACAGTGGCTGGATAGGTCCCATCAATCTCCACCAAGTCTTCCTCCTAACACTTACTCCTCAGCCTCTGGCAGAGCTCTGTGCAAGTTTTTGATATAACACCCCTCAAACAGACAGCATGCATAGATTCTGTGAAAAAGAAAAAGTACTCTTGCTTTACAGTCAGAAAGTTCTTCTAAGTGTTTTGCTAAAGTTCTCCCTGTTTTCCTTAAAGCCAGCTCCTCATCCATCTCAGAAAATCTTTTAAAAACACACTACTGCAGAAGGAGGGGTGAAAAGCTGGAACCACTAGGTGCTTTCAGCTTGGAGAGTTCATTAGAATTGTAAATGACATTGGTACTAAATTGAATTTCAAAGGTGGCTTTTCTTACTGAGTCATTAAAAGATCTTGTATATCTCTGTGGCATACTAAAGAAATACTCTCTGTATGTTCTTTTCTTTCCTTGCTTTCCTTGGCTTAAGAAGGCTAACTAGTAATTTAGAAAGCACTTTTATTTCTATTATCACATTTGCTCCTCTTAATAACATTGCACAATAGACTTTGTTCTCATAATTCCATTACAAATACGAGAAAATGTCTGTCATCAAAAGACAGACAATAACAAGTGTTGACAAGTGGAGAAATCAGATCCCACATACATTGCTGGGGGGAATGTCAAATGGGGCAGCAGCTTTAGAAAAGAGATTTGCATTTTTTCATAAGGTTAAAAATGAAGTAACTAGATGACCTAGCCATTGTATTCCTAGGTATGTACCCAGGAAAAGTGAAGGCATATGGCCACACAGGAACTTGCAACTGAATGTCCACAGTGACATAATTCATAAAAGCCAAAACAAAAACAAAAACAAAACCCAGAAATAATCCAGTTGCTATCAACTGAGGACTGGATAAATAAACTGAAACACAAAGAATATTATTTGACAATGCAATAGGAGTGATGTAATGATGCATTCTGTGATAGGAATGAATCCTGAAAACATTATGCAAAGTGGAAGTAGTTGAATACACACAAAATATATATTATATGATTCCATTCACATGAAATGCCTGGGATAGGCAAATCCGTAGAGACAGAGTAGTGGTCACCAGGACTTGGACAAAAAATGGATGGGCAGTGATTGCCAATGGGTGTGGGATTTTCTCTGGAGTTATGAAATACTCCAGAATTAGATAGTGATAATGGTACACAACTTTGTAAATATCCCCAAAGCAACGGAACTATACACTTTAAAATGATGAATTTGCTGTTATGTGAATTATACATTCATTACAAAGAAGTATTAAAAAATGAGGAAATTATCTCATTTATCCAGTGAATGAAATCCATGGGAAAAAGGATGGATTACCAACAACTTGTAGCATATTCACACACTTCACTTCCCTTTCACCACTGAAAGATTCCACAATAGCTACAGGCAAGGCTGTGATGAGTCTTAGAGACATAATATTCCGGTGAAAAAAGAAGTTAGTTAATGGAGTACATATACAGTGGGCGCCAAGGAACAAATCTATGCTCACTTTACAAAAGGAAAAGACTACTAAAATTGTAATAATATGTACTGAAAACATTTGCTATATACATTACATATATTGTTGCTTATATCTCCTATAATTGCAGAATTCAAGAATGACTTGAGTATTACAAATTTAACACAGTCTTTCCTTTCTTAAAATTTGTATACTCAGCCCTACTATGAAGCTAATCTATAGCTTTCATATGAAGGCTAAAATCCAGTTATAGCACAAGAAATGGGGAAAGGGGCAAGGGAGGGGAGGGGGGAGGATGGGTGGAGGGAGGGTGATTGGTGGGATCACACTTACGGTGCATCAAGGGTACAGGTGAAAATTACTAAGGGTAGAATATAAATGTCTTCATATAGTGATTGAAGGTCCATGTAGGCTATGTTAAATAATTCAATGAAAATATTTCAGATTGTATATATAGTCGGCATATTGTGCCCCATGATTGCACCAACGTACACAATTATGATTTAATAAAAATTAAAAAAAAAAGAAAGTGCGAATCAGTAAGTAAAAAATACAAATTGTCTCAGAGCTAGTCCCACTTAATATATGCAAATGTCCCCTGATGTGTACAATCTATACAGAGAATACCATGAACTCAGAGCTTTTGTCTTTGGTTTATGACCCATACAATTATTTTCAATTTGGTTTTTAAAAATGATAAAAGGTATAGAGGTATAGGGATGCCTTTAATGTCTGAAACTAGGTTTGTAGACTTTGATCACCAGGATCAATTTTTAGCAACAACCTCCCTCCACTGCCACAATCATTTTGACAAGTATAATCCTAAGACACTGAACTATTTAAAAATTGAAACCTCTCATGTGCTTTCGACTCCTCCTTTGTAGGAAGAGGAATCATAGTATGAATTTGAAAATTATAAGAGATAATTAGCAGAAGTTAATTTAAGACAGTTTCTGGGTTGCATAGTGGCTCACGCCTGTAATTCTAGCACTTTGGGAGGCCAAGGTGGGAGGATCGCTTGAGGTCAGGAGTTTGAGACCAGCCTGAGCAAAAGCAAGATCTCATCTCTACAAAAAATGCCTGTGGTCCCAGCTACTTGGGAGGCTGGAGCAGAAGGATCATTTGAGCCCAAGAGTTTGATGCTGCAGTGAGCTTTGTCAGCACCAATGCACCCTAGCCTGGGCCACACAATGACTAGTCTCAAAGAAAAAAGGAAAAAGAAGAAAGAAAGGTGATTTCTGGCTAGGCTTCTGGCATGACATGAGCACACACAATCTACAACATGCTGTTAACTATAATATTTGATACTTGTTTCTACCTAATTTCTGAAGTGTATTCAATTTGAACATAATGATCATACTATTACCAAGATTGGTTTTGTTTTCTGTTTTTTATGCCATTGTTGTTTGTTTATAGTCAAGAGAGAGAGCGAAAACTTTAAATTCAAAAACCAGAAAGGCATAGTATTCAAATTCAAATAAGTGTGTATATGCTGCTCACAATAGTAGCAGAATTGTGTGGCCTGGTTATGAGTACAGAAGAATAAGAAAATTCCACATGTCAATACTTCTTAACCCCTCTGCAGGTATTTGCAACTTAGCATACATTAAACCCATTCCTGACTTTTTTTATAAGTGAAATTCTTTATACCCTCTAAGTCAGTTACATTTCAATGAATAAATCATTTCTATATGGCCTTTAAAGGGGCAAATTTTCTGAGCGCAATAGGTACATTCTAACCACAAATCTATTAAAATGGATTCTGGAAACATTTTCAAAGCAATCAGGTCACAGGTAGGAGCCAAACAGAAGGCAGTGGCATGTGAGATTTCCACTAGGGAAGCCTGGTGTTCTTTCGAGCGTTAGCTTTTCTGGTGAAGGAACACCATGGGTAGCCATAACATCTGATTGAGTTAAAAAGCCCTTGGAGTTTACAGAAACACAGTTATTTTGGTACAACTGAGGCAAACCAAAAGAAAACTACCTAAGAAACAAAATTAACCTTAAATACAGAGCCAAGACTCTTGGCAAAGTGCTGTGCTCTGCCCTAAATTCCTAAGTCAAATGGTTGGGATGGGAGAAGCCATTTTCTGGCTGTCCCCAGACTTGGCCCTGCAGGTTGGCTGGCCCACTCACCATCTCACCCGGTAGGCCTCAAATGCTAGTATTACCCCACGACTCTCAGGCTTCCCTTATTTCTCACATTAGCCTAATTGCTGGCCCCCTTTCTCTCCTGAAATCAGGTTCTCTGTGCCCATTTCAGCCCTCCTCTGATTCCTTGCCTATCTCTCCCCAGCCTCTGAACCATAACGTTCCTACCAGATCTCAGGTCTCCCTCATTCTCTGGCCCTGGCTTGACCATAGACATGAAGAAGCACTTCCTGTTTCTTTCCCAGTCCTTCCAAACCTCAAGCTTCTTCCAGCTCTTTGGCTGGTATTCAGCCTGTTTGCACAATTCTAAACTATCCTTTAGTACTACAGATGCTGCTGGAAATAAGAAAGAAGGTTATCAAGGCGCTAAGATTTTCTTTTTAGGAGAAGATAAAAGAAGTAATGGGGCCAAGTCAGTCCTTATAAGGCCAGGTGTCTGTGCCCCACAGTATCAGGAGAATAATGAGGCATTCTAGAGGTTGCTGTGAACACCATCCATGTTTTCTGTTCTCTTCTGGAGGCACCAATACACTTCAGAGCAACAAATAATTTTTTGAATGTTCCTCTTCCCTAGCAACAGGTTAAATGATGTGTGGTAATGATTGCCAGCCCTTCACCAAACTGCTGGTTCCTTTTATTCCCAGCCACACACCTAGACTACCTTTCCCAGACTCCTTTGCAATTATGTATAGCCAAGTGACTAGTTCTCACCAATAAAATATGAGTAGAGGTGACGTGTGTCACCTGACCAGGACTTCTAAGAAGCAGGTATGTGCCCATTCCATACACTTTCTTTTTGCCTGCTGAGCACTAGTGGCGAAGGCTAGTCAACAGAGGAACCATAAATGGAACACTGAAACTCTGTAAAAGAAAAGTGTCCACCAATTAGGATCACCCCAAACCTCTATAGTGCTTGAACCATTATACATTTTGGGGTCCATTTGGTACTAGAACCTGACCCACACTAACTAATGCACCCAGTACATCATGTTTAAGAGCATTAAATCACCAGAATGTCAGAATTCTAAGCCTTCTTCCCAGAAAATACAAGGGAGACTAGTGAAAAGGGAAGGGGAGTGGGAAGCAAAAATAATGTGAATAACGTCAAACATCGACTGCATATATAACCATCTATTAAAGTGATTATACATAGTATGTTTAAAAGTTTATGATATATTTAATCTTAATTCTTCCTCACAACCTTAAGAAATCATACTATTTGTTATCACCCTTACACAGCTGTGGACACTACTCAAGAAGTAGAGAAGCTACAATTCAAACCCACAGCCCAAACTCTGGTTGAGTATCCACTACTGTGTATGAGGCACTTTATACAATTTTACCTTCACACCTTGTAAAAAGACCTTATTATTCTGATTTTAAAAATGAGTAAGGCTCCTATTCAACAAAGATGAATGATTTTTCCAAGGTTGCGCAACTAGAAAGAATCAGAGCTCGGATTCGGGCCAAGGTGGAGTAGCTCTAAGGCTCATTCTCACGTCCTCAGACCATTAAGGTCAGAAGCTATGCACAAGGAAAGGTCATCCAGAATGAGATTCCCTCTGTTTGGGGGCCACATATGGCTCAGAGGTTGATCTGTTAGGTCTGTGGCCATATGACCATCGCAGTCATTACTATTTGTCAGCTGCGGGGACTCTGGGGTTTCTGGCAGATGGTCAGATGCTATTCAACAGATTCCCCAGCATATCACTGTGGCTATTTTCTTTTTTTAACACAGATAACAAACAGGTTAGGCCTGAAATATCTCATCCTTTGCTATAGCACAGGGATTTGCAAGTGGCATGCTGCGAGAGGAATTTTTAAAGATCATTAATTAAATTATTTTCAAAAGAAGTTCAAAGCACAAGAAACATACTCTTTTTTTCATTCTTTTTCTTTTTTTGATCAACATAATTTAAGCATGCTGTGGAAGCTTAACTGTAGGTTCAAGTGGTCTGTGAGATAAAAAAAAGTTTGAAAAACACTGCCGTAGCCTACACAGGCAAAACACCCCCAGCCAGGAGTGGATTAGTCATGTTCAGGCCCACAGGAAGAACTGAAGTCAGGGGCATGAAAATTAATTATTTCAATGAATGAAGGGTTTTTGCAAGAAATACAGTGCAGTCTAGTTTACAAATCTTCCTCAGAATGTCTTTAAGGTCAAGGAGAGCTATCAAGAATCTTGTTTCTATAAGGACTTCCTAATCCTCCACGAAGAAGCACTAAGTGACTGTCAGGAATAACATCCGAGTAACAGTGAAGAATGGAGGAGAAGCCACCTCTGCACGTCCCTATGCTTGTTTTTTAACCTGAAAGGGCCACCTTCCCACCCCCCAATTCCCAACTTCTGTAGGGCTAGACTCACAAGGGCTACTTGGCATATAAAGGAATCCCTCAAGACCCAGCCCAATCCTTTTTCCCTCCTGAGGTAATCTGTAGGATTTTTAACAGACCAAGAGTCTGTATCTAGGGGAACTGTTTGTGCTGCAGGCTCCCAGTGGGACAAGTTGGTGGCATCATACAATCTCCTAGGCTGTGACATGAACCTGAAAGACTAAAACCATTTGGAGATTGAAGAGCTACCATCTCAAATTTATTTATTTATTTATTTATTTATTTATTTATTTATTTATTTGCAGTTTTTGGCCGAGGCCAGGTTTGAACCCACCACCTCTGGTATATGGGGCCGGCACCCTACTCCTTGAGCCACAGGCACTGCCCCCATCTCAAATTTATTTATCTAATTAACAGACATCTGTAATTGGGAGATAGCACCAAAGAGTCCCTCCTTATGCAGAGCCAGGTGGGCCACAGCAGAGGAATAGCAGGGGCTACCATGGCACCCAGGGGAGAGCCCATGGTGCTCTCAAGGTTTCCCAGGACCAGGGCTGCCACAGCAGCTGTCCAGGGTGGTCCTCGAACCCCAGGAAAGAAGGGGAAGAGGTTCCCAGAAGATCATACTCTTCTACATGCAGAATCAGGAGAATAGGACGGGGAACCCTTCTATCCCCACATTTCCTCTAGTCATGCCTACCATCCCGCAGATGGTATCCAGAGTGAGTCTCTTCAGAATTGATCAGGTCACCCTTCTCTGACTTTCAATTGCTCATCCTCAGTAGGCAATTTAATTTCCACACAGGATTTTTACATTTATTATCTGAAACTCCCAATATCTCCTACCAAGATCTGCTATTTGAAAAAGAGTTTATTTTGAACGTACCCACATTTGTAGAGTTGATCTCAATTATTCAAAGGTGAATAAGTTTTGAAGCTTAAACATGATAAAAATATACATATAAAACAAAACAAAACCAACTAATGGGGTGGCAGTGGAATAGGAAGAAAGACAATGAGATAATAAAAAAAAAAGTCAACATAGTAGTAGAAGAAGAAGGAATCTTTGGGATTACATAGGAAACTTTAGATGCCAAATTTTGTCAACCAGAGACACAGGAGACCCTGATAATTCTACCTTGAAAATCACCTCAGAGCTGCTTAAGCAGAAACAAAGTGGAATGCAGATGGCTGTGAATTCCAATAACACAGACTCTGGACCCAGGGCAGTTGTTCCCACCTTGGTTGCTCAGGAGACCCACCTGGGGAGCTTTCAAAACCAGGTACTCAAGCTCCACCCCCAGAGATTCAGATTTCACTCCTTATAAAAGGGCATCAGTATTAGCCAAAAGCTCCGTTGGCGATTCTCGATTCCACTGTGATTGGGAAGCCCTACCAGGGTGTCCAACCCTTTTCTTTTTTGCTACCACACATCAAAGAAGAGTTATCTTGCACCACACATTAAATTCAAAAACACTAACAAAATCTGATGAGCAAAAAAAGGTCTGTGCATAATTTTCACAATATCTGACACCACAGATAAGCAAAACAGGCCTCACATAATCCACATGTGGCCCATGGACCACAGGTTGAGCACCCCTGTGTGGAGGACACAGGTAAGGAGGGTAAGAGGGGGAGAGAGCAGCAGCTGGGCATGAACGTAGCATCCAGCTCAGATACTGGGGAGAGTAAAAAGTCCTATGGTTTGTTTAAGTTTTGCACCAAGTGATTTATGTAATGTTTAGCATCCAATGTAAAACTATGATACTTATACTATTTTTACACTTGTGGATGATGACTCTAAATACTGGATGCAACTTAATTGCTAAACTCACAATAAATCCACTTCGTAATAGCCACACTTTGCATTATCACCTCTCTTCTCCCCTTTCTCCTGGTGAGTTGAGAGGTGACTCTAGCACAATCACAGTCACTTACTTTAATTCCTTGTGATCCATAGCCAGGGGGTCCAGGAGGGCCAGGCAAGCCTTTCTGCCCAATATCACCCTGTTGGAAGGTGAGGAGGAATTGAAGACAAAGTGTAAGAAGATTGGGGAAGAAACAACAGACACATTACTGCTCTCAGCTTCAGTCTGATCAGGCCCTGTGTGCTGCCCATAAGCTACTTCCTGTTTTACTTAAAGTAGTGTTTTCCCCCAATATTGTCAAGCCTCAGAATTCTTAGCAAACAAAATCTTATATATAATCCAAACACGAATATAGAGGTAAGCAGAGCTGCTCGACCTAAGCAGAAGTGGAGGCCCAAGGGTCTCATCTGCTCGGGTTCCCCTCACTGTCCTACCACCAACCCCTCGTAAGCCCAGGGCCACCCTGCACCAAATCTGAAAATCACTGTCAATGACTTTCCATAGGTTTTACCGCATTGCTGCATTTCAGTGTGGAGCTCCAGTTCACGAGGGTGACAGTTAAAGGTTCAGTTGATATCAGTGTGAATTGGTGTTAGAACTTTTAAGAAAATATACACATGCTACAAGCGACAAGCAAACGCAGCATTTCCCAGTATGTGTTCGTAAGCTGACCCCGTGTTTCTTGGGAAAACTTCTTGGTGAAGTAAGATCAGAAAACAGTATGTGCCTTCACTTGAAGATATCTAGTGCACATTAGTACGGTATATTAAAGCCTCTAAGAAGTCTCACAATAAAGAAATTAGTTTAATTCTTTTTATCCCATAAATTCTCAAATTAAGATTAGATGGAAGAAGCTTTGAGAAATGTTAGGTTATAATGTAAGTTACTGCATAAGACAGTCTTTTTCTTTCCAGTATGAAAAAACCTTGATTGTTTTCTGAATACAAGAGGAATGCCTGACTGAAAAAATAATAATGAAAAATAGCAATAAAGATGACAACATGAAGAAGAAAAATAGACCCACCTTTCCATCACCCATCCCCAAATGAGCCAAAGGCAGGTCCTCTCACCTCTGGGGGAGAACTATCACCCTGAGGCCCTGGCAGAGTGGACATAGCCCTTGGGGCACAATAGGTACATTTACTTTGACCCGTTAAAGGCCACCTGAGCACCTCTGACCAAAGTAGAGATGTGCTTCATGACTATGCACAGCCTCTAAGAAACCTGGAAATGGTTTGAGCACTTTGCAACTACTCAAGAGAGGCTGACTTTCTACTTTCTTTGGGGGAAGTAAATGACTTTATGAACTTTAATATTCTGGTTTACTGCAAGTTTATGTGATGCCAAAAATAAGACTTTCATCAGTAATCAAGAAAAAAATAAGCCAACATCAAATGAACGCGTACTATGAAGTTACTGCTTACTTGGTTGTCACTGATGGTACCCGACCCTCACAGACCTGAGAACTCACCTTTGGCCCTTGGGTTCCTATGCCCCGAGGCCCAGAAGGGCCAGGAGGACCTCTGATCCCAGGTTCTCCCTGAAAAGACCCAGTGAAAAACAAGTTACTGAGGGTTTTTTTTTCACTTTATGTTGTATAATATTTCATATTAAAATATATTTTCAAAAATTATATTTTTAAATTAAAACCCCTTAAATTGGACTAAGATATTAATTGAGTCCTTTTCTCCTAAGATCGCTTTCCTGCTGCTACTTAGGCAATCTTCAAACCAACTGATCCAGGTCCATTTCAAATCAATTGAGTTAATTAACTTATTGGCAACATTAATATAATATACTTTTTCTAGAACTCCCTTCTCTAGCATTTAGAAAAATAAATATCACTATTTCAAATAGAGGGCTAAAAAGAAAAAATTAAAAACAACCATTAAGAGATGTAACCACATCTTAAGCTAGTTGCTTTTATTATTTTATGCAACAAAGATCATGCTATTTGAATCAGGGATTGACTCTATGATATTTCTGCACTACAGCAATTGGTACCACAGAGTAAATTCTATAAAGGCTTTTCAATTGCCCCAAGGCATGACAGTTTCATAGCAGGCAACTATTATCAGCAAATGGGTAGGACCTGGTGAGGATAGATCATGCCCTATGGTTAGGAGATGCTAATGATGGGAAGAGACAGAGAAAAAACCAACAATCACCTCATTAGCTGCCTTTGGTATGCCGAAGACCTTGCTAGGCATGTTTATGTATGTTCCCTGATTTAATTTAGTATTCACAACACTCCTGCATTACAAGGATGCCTGTTAACTTTTCTGAACCTAGGGACAAGAATGAAGTGACACAAAGCATATAACTGCTTCCATCACAATATCTAGCCTAACACAGGCACTTGGTAAAATCAGCTCCCCATCACCTGCCCAAGACTGCACAGCTATTAAGATACAGGGCTAAGAGGATGTGGAAAAGCAGGAACCCTCATAATTGCTGTGTAGCCATTTGGAAAACAGTTTGGCAGCTTCTTTAAAAGTTCAACATAAATTTACCATATGATCCAGGAATTTCACTCCTAGGTATACACCCAAGGAAAATGAAAACACATTTCCACTCAAGGACTTGCATGTGGATATATGAATGCCTTTAGCAGCATTATTCATAATAGCCCCAAACTGGAAACAACTGACCATCAACTAGTGAATAGACAGATAAAATGTGGTAAATTCAGTTATTGCTGAATTTACCTAACTGACCATCAACTAGTGAATAGACAGACAAAATGTGGTAAATTTAGCAATAAAAAGAAATGCTATAACATAGATAAACCTAAAAAACTTATTCTCAATGATATAATCCAGACATATTGTATGATTTCATTCATATGAAATACCCAGAAAATCTACAGAAATAGAAAGTAAATTAGTGGTTGCCAGGAATTAAGGACAGGAAGGTGAATTAACCGTAAATGGATGTGAGGGATCTTTTTAACCCTCCTTTTGAGTTGAGGGTTAAAACTGTTCTGAAGCTGATTTGTGTTGGTGGGTGTACAGCTTAGTAAATTTACTTAAAAAAATCATTGAATCGTATATTCGAAATAGGTGAATTAGGGGACAGCTGTGCTGAGGAAGATCAGGCCAGGCACCAAAGCGCAGGATTTCTGTAATTGGCCTGATGGATCATTGGAAGAAATGGACAGCCCATTAGCTGTTCAGCAGTATATTCAACAGAACAGAAGAGCAGATTGCTCCAATATTGACAAAATTCTTGAACCACCTGAAGGCCAGAATGAAGGTGTATGGAAGTATGAACATTTGAGAGTGAATGCCATCCAGATCCTCGTACTCAAAGGACGGCAACTGAACAATGGATTTTTCTTTGTGCAGCTCATAAAACTCCTGAAGAGCATCCTGCTATAGACTATACTAGACACACACTTGATGGTGCTGTGCGTCTTCTGAATAGCAATAAATATTATCCCAGCGGGGTTAGCATAAAGGAATCATCTGTAGCAAAACTAGGATCAGTATGCCATAGGATTTATGGAATATTTTCACATGCTTATTTTCATCACTGGCAGATATTTAATGAATATCAAAATGAAACATTTTTGTGTGATCAGTTTACTAAATTTGTGATGAAATATAATTTGATGTCCAAGGATAACCTGATTTTACCAATTTTAGAAGAGGAAGTGAGAATTCAGTTTCTGGGGAAAGCGAAGCATGAAGGGAATCATATAGAAAAATGTACTGATCACATAATTAACATTAATTATGTACCACATATATATCATTTTAGACACATACATCATGTATCCATATTATACGTTCTTTGTTTAGTGTAAGTTTTATATGTTGTGTTTACCTTTTAAAATGGAAAATACTTTTTAAGTTATTCATAAGCTGTATATTCACTGGTGTGGCACTCATCGTTTTTAAATAAGATTAGTATTATCTGTTTATAATGCTTGTTAATAAAAGAATTTACAGTTTGATTAAAAAAAAAAGAAATAGGTGAATTCTATGATGTGTAAAATGTGCCTTAATAAAGTAATAAAGAAAAAAGAACAAGATGAAGGCTTGAACCTTCATCTACCAAGACCTTTGCCTTAGATCCTATTTTGCCCATGTCCTTTGATAACTTCCGGCTTTCGACAGCGCAAAATCAGCTTTAAATAGTGCAAACCTCATATTTTAAAAGAAATTTTGAAATTGTTTGTCTATAAAAACAGCCCATCCTTTAGTTAACTTTCCACTTAGAAACTCTAACATACCTCTAGATAAAACAAGGCCTTAAAAAAATAAGGAAAACTTGTAAACTATGCTTTATTACTGACTCAATTCTCATAATCTCTACTTTCCTAAGTATGTACTTCTCTTTTGCTTACAGGCCACTTTTATGACTCTGGTCTCTGCCTCCAACCCTTCCACTTAGTAGTTAGCTGCCTTTGCGGCTACCCGTGCTAATTATCTCTGTAACACCTCCCTCCTGAGTGTCCTCAGATTCCTCCCAGCTTAAATGTTGCTCCAACAAAGAGCTCTAGGTTGGGAACGTGAAGGCCCTGTATCAGATACATTTCTACTGTCTCTTCTCTCTTGAGCTTCTGAAGGACCTTTACAGGGAGGATCTGTAAGTCCCTCCCCAGGTGCTTCTGGCTACACCTGATAGCTACACTTTGCTACTTCATCAATGGGATGCGTCCTTTTCTCTTTCAAACATTTTTGACATCCTCCAACAAAACAAACTATAGGTAAACATAGTTAAATAGATTTTACCCAGAATCTTTGAATTAATTGTCTTCTTTTCCTGGTCACCCCAACCCACCCCAGATTCTATGGCTTCCTCTCTTGTGCTTCCTTCTGCCCCCTGCACCTTTCCTTGACAGAGGTGAGGAGGTTAGAAGGAACAGGGCCAGATGCCCTCTGCTTCCTGCTGGGATGCCCTGAGGATGCACAGCCCCTTCCGGCATGTTTTGGCTGAGGAAAACGGAAGCTGGGTCTGAATAGGTCTCCAGATTTGGCAGTTTACAATAACAGACAGAAGATGGAGAAACACGTTCAACACCCAATGAGGATACCATCAGCAACATTCTCAAGTACAAACAACACACCCACAAAGGACGTGCAAGTTAAAAATGAAGGAGGAGTAAGTTTCGATTAAATGAGATTTAAGAATGTAGGGATATGGGAAAACCTGCCCTTTTCCCGTTGGCTGGTTTGTTGAGATATCAAGGGCACAATTAGGGTAGTTTTTTGTTTTGTTATGTTTTGTTTTGTTTTGTTTTTGAGACAGAGCCTCAAGCTGTCGCCCTGGGTAGAGTGCAGTGGCATCACTGCTCACAGCAACCTCCAACTCCTGGGCTCAAGCGATTCTCCTGCCTCCGACTCCCAAATAGCTGGGACTACAGGCGGCTACCACAATGCCTGGCTATTTTTTTGTTTGTTTGTTTGTTTTGTTTCAGCCGTCATTGTTGTTTTGCTACTTCATCAATGGGATGTGTCTTTTCTCTTCCAAACATTCTTGGCATCCTCCAACAAAACAAACTATAGGTAAACATAGTTAAATAGATTTTACCCAGAATCCATTGGTGGACCCAGGCTGGATTGGCAGGTCCAGGCTGGATTTGAACCTGCCAGCTCAGGTGTATGTGGCTGGCGCCTTAGCCACTTGAGCCACAGGCACTATTGTGCCACAATTATGGTAGATTAATAACAGAAAGGTTTATTTCCAAATACCAAGCTCATGGGGGGAACTACAAGAATAATTTCCCAAAGTCTCAGCGATAGTCAGATACCTTTATAGATGGCTTTTGGAAGGAGGGGGAGAATGTCGAAAGTATAGGTACAGCAAGCAGTTGCTGGGAGAACGTGTGCAGATGGGTGGAAACAGGTTGATTTGTAGTAACCTGAGAGACAGGTATGTGCTTCAAATGACTTTGGGGCCAGGTCTATTAGCAGCTAATAAGGGAGTCAGCAACCCCTTTTTGATGCTCAATCAGGTGACTCAGGTTTTATGTAGATAGAAGAAAAGCCTCTTTCAATGTTTCCTGATCATGAATG
Organism: Perodicticus potto; assembly: GCA_963574655.1. Lineage (NCBI taxonomy): Eukaryota > Metazoa > Chordata > Mammalia > Primates > Lorisidae > Perodicticus > Perodicticus potto. The sequence continues at coordinate 33,781 of CAUYRH010128369.1, read as the reverse complement.
TCCTTTAATTCAAAATATTCTTTATACCAAGGAGCCAGATTTGGGGGCAAAATTTCCTTAGCCCCTTCAAGAGCTATGTCAGTCAAATGCAATGTATGCACATGCTTTGGATCCCAGTTCCACAAACCAATTGTAATAAATGTCTGAGACAAGCTGGAAAATGTGAATGCTGAACATTTGCTATACTAAGAACGTGTTAATATTTCTTAGGTTAGATGATGGTACCGCAGTTAAGTTTCCTAAGAGAGTTCTTACATTTGAGAGAAAAATAATGAAAGTTTTGTATGAGTGATATTCGCCAATTGCTTCAGAATAAAACTGCGAGGAAAAGAGTGAGGAACAGAGATAAAACGAGATGGATATGACAGGCTGACGATGGCTGAGGAAGTGTGACAAATAAAGAGGAGTCCGTTTTACTACTCCCTCTACTATTGTGTATGCCTAATGACTTCCATAATAAAATGTTTATAATTACATTTTAAAACGCCATAAAAAATATCCCCAAAAATCTCATCAGTGAGGACGAAGAAGTGTTGCTATAATGGCCACTCTTAACATACTGATAAGAATACACAATTTAAAAGATTTTCTTAAATGGGCAAAAAAGGAGGAGCACACAGGTAGATTCAACGTCATAAATAGAACTCACACGCGTCGCATGTACTCTTGGTATGTACTAAATGTCACATAACTTTTTAAACAGAAAGATCTGGAGAGAAGACAGGTTTGTTTTTTTTTTATATAAAGTAGCATTACTTTAAGAAAGAATTTAACACTCTACTATTTAACTCATGATATTTTTCTGGTGAGAGTTTCAGTTAAAACCCCTTCTCGATAAGTATTAATCATACTGACACACACGCACACACCCACCCCAGATGGGAAAGCAAGTGGGAAATACGGTTAAAATAAGATCCTAGTCTATCTCAGGCCAGCCTTGTCAAGGCTCAGTATACCCATTCATTTCACCTTCATATTCCCTCTTACTCAACTCCCACTAACCCTCAATAGTTAGGAAGTGTCCAAAGGCTAACCGCAATAGCACAGCTGACCCTGTGGGGACATTATTGTCCTTTCTTTCCCAGAGCCTCAGCAAATGAGTTTTAAGGGTATGATCCCACATTATCTCTGGTACTTCAGTGTTTACCTCAAACAAGTTTTCCATCCTTAGCCACATAATTATTATCATATAACTGTGTTTCATCTATCCTCTCAATCTAGGGGAAAATAATATGATATATACCTATGCTTTTATAAATCTGATAGATTTTATATCAAGTCTTAACATCCTGCAGAGATGTTAGGTTTGGTATATAACAGGGTATGAGGATTGATTATTCTTCCTATATATGTACCAGGCTTTCAAGAGATGGGGATATTAGGCATTGACTTTGAATACACAGATACAGTGTCTGTCCACTATGGTGGAATCTTTGAAAATGGATCGTCTTTTGCTGTTCCATGGACCATGCAGCCACATTAGGCTGCCACACCTGGAGAATGTGATCAAGAGAATTCTGGGCAAGTCTCACTTTGCCATTTGTCAACACTCGTTCTGCCATAATGCAGCACCATTGGTAGCTAAGAAGTGCATTGACCTGTGATATTCTCAGATATGCAGTGGACTGACAATGGATAGAGTGACATTCACAAATGAAGGAAATAAGTTCTTATACAGCTGCACTAAGCCTCCCACGCAACCTCTGAGGTTGCTGGAGCCTGCAGAGGGAGCCCTTGCATCAGAAGATAATGAGCAACCTGTGAGCAAATGTAGAGCTACGGGTAACTACACACATCAATTTCAGGAGACCGTAGTGCAAGCCCTACGCCTGCCCCCTACATTCACTCCCTCCAAGGAAGAATAACTGTTTAGATTGCCTACCACTTCCTCTTGGCCCACAAAAGGGATTCTAGATGAAAGATACTCCTTTCACATTCACAGGAAATAGCCAAATTCAAGATTGTCTGCAGTACTTAATCTTGCAGAGTGATTAATTTTAACTCCTTTAAAAAATACATAATCTTATATTGATGCTTTCATATGCTAAAAGAAAGAATAAATAAATAAATAGGAAAGAAGAGAAGAGCAAACACATTCATTTTCTCATTCTAAATCTTTGCTTTGGTCAATATTAACACTACTATAAAAAATAAGTAAAAATTAACACATTAGTTTTATTATGTGGCAGATACTTTTGATTCATTATCTTACCTGAGCCTATCAACATCAACTTACTCCATTTTACAGCTAAGGAAATTGAGGCTGGAAAGTCGACTTGACAAAAATCATGCAGCCTGGAGCAATTCAAACCCAGATGTGACCGGGAGCCCTTCGCCCATTTTGATGTTGGCTGAGACTAGTAGCAAGATGCTCCATTATCCACAGACTTTCTTCCCGCCGCTGTGTAATGCAAAGACCACAGCTGGGTGGCAGTGAAAGTCCTTCTCCTACATTTAATCAATGACACTCTCTCAAGGAGATGAATGGACATTCTGTGTCCGGAAGATTCATCCCAGATCATAAGAGGCCCACACAATCCATCTGTCTAAGGCTTCCTTTTCCATTCTCCTTCCATTGCTGTGCCTCAGTTTTGTGGTTTCCTCTCGTGTTTTAACTGGTCTCATTCCAGATCTCCCACCTACACAAATTCTTAATCCTTCTTTTGATCCATACTACAATGTACTTAATTTCCCAGAGTAATGCATAAATATGGCTACTACTACTAATTATAATGTTTAATGTGCTACAATTCAAAAAATGTCTTATGTACATTTTCTCTTAATTTCTCAGAATAAACCTGTGAAATCAGCATTGTTTTTCCAAATCCCAGATGAGGACGCCAAACCTCAGGAAGAGGAAATGACTTGCTCACACAGCTAGTAAGTGGCAGAGGCTTCAAGGTGGAGCAGTGGGAAGGAAATGAGCCATATACCTTATACATTTTAGAAAACTCAAATGCAGCATTTGAAAAAATAATCAGCCCAGTAGACTATTTCCTTTACCCCAACACACACACACACATTAACAAGGCTTTAATCACTGTCTCTCTCTTCACACCCCCTCAGGCCCCACTACTCTGAGAAGGCTATAATAGCAAGCTACAATTGTTCTGAAAGTGATTGTGTGCTTTTCTACTTTGAGGACAATAAAAGCAAATTGAGTTCACTGGGAAAAGAATCAGCCTCTTAAAGATGTTCTAAAGAACAGTCCTCGAAGGATTTTGCTAAAAGATAAAACCAAAACATGATTTGAGTTTTAAAAATAAAATAGAAGTCAACATGATATTTAGCAGCCACTTAATGTTTCTTTCTTTCTGGCTTCTAAATAAAATCTAGCTATAACTACTAAGTCTTGAAATACCACCAAAGCAATCACCCGTAACTCAGTTATGTCATGGTTAGGAACTCGTGGACACCTCACTTGGGGTTATCAGAATGTCAGTGAAGGTCTCAGAGGCTTTGTTCTAAGCTTATGCACAGACGGCCCTGATTACTGACCCGGCATTGTCATATCACACAGTCACTTCTCACTGACACCCTTTAATGTAAAGAGGGGCGGAATGGCCTCACTGGGGTGAGGAAATAAGCGCACACTGGAAAATAAAGCACTCAAACTGCTATCGCTTTTCCTCTCAGGTATTTTCTCAGCTTTAAATTCCAAATTATGTAAAGTAATTACAATTCTTTGAATCAATTTCTCTCCTTGAACTTTAATATTCACCCCCAAACAGCTGCATCTTACAGTCCTTGACAATTTAAAAACTTGCTTTAGGATTTAGGAGGATTAGTTACTGAATGCTTTTCCTTTTCTCAAAATCAACTAATCAACAATGAGCAAATAATTACCATGTGCCAAGAATCTCACTGGAGAGGAATTGCTTTCTTATTTAGCTGAGCTATAAGCCCTGAAAACACAAGCATTGACCTTGCCCCTCGTGACACGAGAAGAGGAGGCTGTCTTATACTGAAATTCAATATAATTTTCCATCGGGAGAGAGTTCCTCCAGGTCTGCTTGATTAAAAACAAAAAATGTTCTGATGGTGATGTGGGCAGTAAATGTTAAGGGGATTCAGTGCATGTGTCTCCAGGACTGAAGGGGAAGTATGTACCTACTCTTGGGAAGAGAAATGCAATGCTAGGAAAACAACAAAGAAAAACAAATACAATATTGAAAGTCGGAAGGTAGACTGGCGTGCAGCTCAGATTTTAAAGATCTTGCATAGACCTGAATTGGGGAGTAACCTTGAAAAGTCAACTAGTCAAGTTTTCCTAGTGTGGAATGTGACCTTTTCTGTAACCTATGGGTCCAACTGCCTGGCATCTAAACTTTATATGTCTCTGGTTTTAATTAGCCCTGTTTTGAGCTGATTGTCTGGCCTATAGCAATTTTGCAGGCTTATTAAGGGGCGGTGAGTTTCTTCAAGTCTACTTTGGAATTTGGCCCTTAATTTCATTATCATTAAGTCTGTATACCAGACCAGCCCTCCTTTTCATGCACTGTTCAAAATGGAGTCCCTTGTCCCGTCTCTGTCTGCCGATGATGGAATCCACAAATTCCTAATGCATCTCTGTGTGAATTGGTCCTCTGTTCCACCACTGCCTGTTGGTGGTGTGCACATATGTGAACCATTGCAGAGAACAGAGAGGCAATTCAGAGGCTGGGAACATTTTTAGAATAATGATACTCAGTGGAATTTCACATAGCCTCGCATTTTAATTTATGACTATAGGCCACTTTTGTCAAATAAAGCATGTATTTACAATACTCAAACATTGAAAGTTTTTAGAAAATGTTTAACTCTTTGGGGGTTGCGTTTATGTTTCTCTTTAATGTTTATATAAGTTTTGCCTATGGAAAGGCTAGAATGGAAAGAGAAACTGTCCACTGAACAGAGCTGAGATAGTTAGAAGACAGCCAGTATTGGAGACCGAGCATACGTGAATCAGGGAAAGTCATTCTTTCTGCTCTGATTTATTCATCCACTTAGTTTTTCATTCATTCATCTGTAGACATAGTCTCCTTCTTACACACATAACAAAACATAGTATCAAAAATGCTTATATTGTCAAGAAGTAAACTGCTCAATTTTTCTGGTCCTTGATTTCCTCACTTGTAAAATAACCAAGTTGATTAAAATGTCATGATATTCTGGAAATATTTAGGTAATATAAAATAATTACAACATTAATGACGATTAGACTTGTAATAACAATTCAATAAACCTTTTCTTCCCACAGGCTTATTCTAATCACTTGATAATTGAAAGGTCCTTTGAGAGCCCCCAAATCCAGGTTACATCTCCTCTGTGCAAAGATTGGCCTAAGTCCACCCACTCCAAGGCTTTGGGGAAGGTCATGGCTTTCCCTATCGCACTAAGAGGGACTGAAAGAGCTAAAAGAAGCACATGGCAGGCTGCACCTGCCCTCAAGGAGCTCCAGAGAGCCACACCTTATATTTCTCTTCTATGAGGCCAGACACAAACTCTTACACTCAAGAATATCAGGAAATCAGCCCTTAGCCTGCATGCTCCTTGTGAGCTTTTGAGATAGAAAACACAAGAGCAAAGAGTTATCTGTAGCTTTTCAAAGTGAAATGAAATGTAGACGTGATTGCCCTAATCGCAAGAGGTCCCCCTAGTGTCTAAGGGGACACGAAGAAATGAAGGCAGAGATGGGTAGGGTCTTTGAGCCCTGTCTTCCCATCATTGATTTGGGCCAAGGAGTATGGACACTGGATGAGCATTTCCCACTTAGCAAGAGACCAGATTATCAATTCCTCTTCCCAGCATGTTTAAAAGTGAATTTTTTTTCTTTTTTTTTTTGAGACAGAGCCTCAAGCTGTACCCTGGATAGAGTGCTGTAGCATCACAGCTCACAGCAACCTCCAATTCCTGGGCTCAAGCGACTCTCCTGCCTCCGCCTCCCAAGTAGCTGGGACTACAGGTGCCCACCACAACGCCCGGCCATTTTTTGATTGCAGCCATCATTGTTGTTTGGCGGGCCTGGGCTGGATTCAAACCTGACAGCTGAGATATATGTGGCTGGTGCCTTAGCCCGTTGAGCCACAGGCACCGAGCCTAAAAGTGAATTTTTAAACTATACCTACTAAGTCCTTGAAAGTCATAGTTTTCACAAGAATTTTGGAAATGTCTCTTGTCAAAATGTGGATTAAATTCAAGGTTTGTTTATAATAGTTGTATCTATTATATTATAGAAGGGATATAACCACTAATGCTGAATGGAATTTTTCCACTGGGGAAAAAAGGGATTGCCTTTTGTATATTCTAACATCTAGAAGCTTTGAGGTTAATGTCTGTGGCATATGTTAAACACATGTGACCCTGGCTAAATATCACAAAAACCCAACATAAATTAATCATCAACCTTAATGGTTTCCTCATTTCAAAACACATTTGTTTTGCAAGTTAATGCCTTTAGGCCAAGATTTTAAGGTGATTACACAGAGTTTAAATGAAAAACATATCAGGATATATATGTCTATACTACCGTGCACACACACACACAACCCCACATACAGTTTCTGTATCATTGTAACTCAAAATGGAAGAAGAATTTTGTACACGTTTGGATCTTGTGCTTTTGTTACCACTGACAATTTTTAGTATTCTGTGAGTCTCACCTCCACTTTACCAAACCAGCAGGACATTATCTGGAATTAGACATTTCAAAATATCCCGTTCTCTTAACCAGTGTCTATCCCTGTGTGTGTGTTTTCAAACGTTTTCCTTAGAAGAAAAAGGGTACATAAAGAGTGCAAAGTGTCTCTAAAAAAGGAGAGATGATTCAAAACATTATTTTAAAGGTGGTTTTTGCTCTTAGAATTTCCTTTACCTTCAAGTTTATGATCCAATTTCCTTTGATCGTAAGACTAGCCCACTCCCCTAACATCTCCATGTGGGGCTAGAGAAAGCCTGGATAACACATTCCACAGGGAGCAACAAGAGGCAATGGAGGGAAGAGGCACCCAAGCGGGTGTGACCAACAGAGGCAGCCCGCCTAGTGCCCTCTAGCCAACTGCTGCTCAGCCGACCACGTGAGCTAACAAAGACATGTGAGTTTCACTTAATACACATCCTCTGGCAACAAACCAGTCATTTTAAAAAAAAAGGGGGAAATGAAATCTTACAAGGAACATCTTTTTTCTTGCTTTTTTCCCCTAAATTTAAAAACAAATACAGGAGACATTGGGAGGGGAATGGCATATGAAATCATTTAGAAAATGTTTAAGTCTGTCTGATAAATAATCTGAAAGAGTGGAACATTCACAAGAATCACATTTTTTAAATGTTCGTTATCTGTGCCTAAGTGCCTATTATTATGGCTAAACGTAAAGCAGTAACATAATGGTATGACTTAATATGATACAGTATATCCTTTCATATGAAAATGTAAATGATCATCTGTTTCCATTGGAGTACAAACACATTCCAGGGTATATTTAACATGCTTTATTTCATGTCTTATTAGAAGTAGGAGTAAGCTTTTACTTCCCTAAGGAAATGTTCAGTGTAACCAGAGTTTTTTACCAACTTTTCACTCAGAAAAGAAAATAATAAAGTTTACCTATTAAATTTCTCTATTTTAAAAATTGTTTAAAAGTGAATTTTTACACTGTATCTACCATGTTGAAACATAGGACAGGCCCGGGCTGGGTTTGAACCCACCTGCTCTGGTGTATGTGGCTGGTACCTTAGCCGCTTGAGCTACAAGTGCTGAGCCTGATCAGTGGTTTTTAAAGACACCCTGTCTGCTAAGCCATGGGAGAGCTCAAGAGGAAGAGGAAAGGGCAATGAAGAGGATATTTGTACAGCCCAGGCAAAAGTTGATAGAAATCGGCCTGGCAGAAGCAGAAGGAGAAAAGGAACCGATGTATTCCTTCTGTTTTGGAGGTAGCACTGATGGGACTTAGCAAGGGCCTGGATGTGGAAGAAGGAGAAGGAAAGGGACCAAGGATGATCCTCAGCTCTCTGGCTAGAGCATGTCAGATGGCAGGTGGCATTCACAGGCCTGTGGAAAATCAAGCGTTCTGTTAGGTTAAAGATGTCTGTGAGTAGCCCCAGAAGGGATATCTGGAAAGAAACTAGATAGTTGAGACCAGAGCTAGAGGAGGAAAAATGGAAATTGGGAAGCTATTAGCATATGGATAATTGTTGAAGCCCTGGCACTGGATGAGAACAGGGAAAGAGTGTGGCTAGAAGGGAGAGGAAGGCTATGAGCTGAACCCTGGTCTTGCTATGGGAAGAGGAAGTGGCAAAGGAACATTGAGAGTTGCTACCAAAGAAGAACAGTTATAAATTTAATCTACATGTTCAGATTAGTTCCCTAGAAATCCCTAGGTGATGATAAATAACTTCATTAGTTGTCTCTGATACCTCTACACTTCTGTTAGAGAATTCCACCTTTACCAGAGTCACTTACTAAGAAGTTCATTTTTAGAAGCTAGTGTTTTGCCTACTTCAAAAGCTTACCTTGGCTCCAGTGTCTCCCACTCCACGTAAACCCATTGGTCCTGGGGGCCCTGGTAATCCTCGAGGCCCCTGAGATAACATAATAAGGAAGGGAGTGAGCATCCTTGCAGTATGAAATGTTCAGAAGAATGGGAGGGAGGGAGGGAAAGAAGAAAAAGTAATGTCCACACTTACAGCCACACCAGGATAGCCATCACCTTTGAGTCCTGGAGCACCCACTGGTCCCCGAGGGCCTTGGGCACCCTGGATAAATGCCAACACCAGGGAATATCATGAGACTAAACTATAAAACACCAGCTTAAACTTAAGCATAATGCCAACTCAATATGCCAAAGGTAGATTTCAAAGTACAAAGGAATAATTTGAAAACTTTTAGGAGTATTTCCTACCACATATGTAACTCATTATCTCTTCATAAGTCTTATCCACTTGAATTCAGTGGGAAACACGGAATGAATGTAAAGAATACAGAAAAACCATTACAACATCCTCTGTAGGAAATACACTTCACTGGAATTAGAAAATAGCTTACTGCTAATATTTTATTTTCAAAAATTATACATTTTTAGTAATTTTATAGTAGATTTCCAGGAAAAAATAAAAACTGAGAAAATTTAGTAAGCAGAATGTGAGAAGAGTAGGAAAAGAATACATAGCAAAATTTTAAATGTGGAATAAAATAACTCTTTGCTTTCCTATGTTGTGTTAAGCCTATTGTCTTCATCAATGGGGCCCAAATTACATGAGAAATAAATAAACCCAAATGAAAATAAAAACATTAATTTTTAAGAACATGTTATATGGGATGGGACATTGGAAGTTTGTGGTTTGTATCTTGGGTCTTGGGAAAATGTTATAAACCTTGTTTTACAGTGATAACCTTAATCATCAAAAACTTTTAGTAGCAGCCATTAGCCAGGTCCCATGCAGAGAGCAAGGAGGGGTGATTATTTATTGAGACAACAGAGTTTTCTGAGATATGTCACTCTCCTACAAATGGACATCCAGGAAAGTTTTTACTAAAGGAAAATGGGGAATGAGGGGGGAAAACAAATTAAGAAGAATATTTTAGAAGAAGACTTAGCAACTCTAAGTCCATTACACTTACATACAAAACTTGTAATATTTCTTTTGATATCACATTCCATTCTGTTGCTGTGGTAACTCTTACAACAGCTCTTGTCAATATGCATCCCTTGTTTTGATAAAGAGCTGTTCATGTTTTAAAATATTTATAGGTTTTTACATGAGGAGGAAACTCTAATGATAGATAGACCTTTGTTGCTAAGAATGAAAAAGACAGCAGGATGCTTAGGTACTTTCCTTATATGTAAGCAAATTCGGAGATCAAATTGCTATTCTTCTAAGGCAAAATGTTGCCCCAAATCTAAATCCCCAAAACTCTTCTTAATTCTACCCCTATCTACAAATGATTGATTGGGAGAGGGGGTAAAAACGGCATACCCTTAAGCAGCAGGAGAGTTAAATTTATTTTGAAAACCATTATGTGTAACAGCTTTTTCTTCCTGTTAAATCTGAGACTGGAAGGTTAGCCTTCTCAAAAATGATCATCTTTAGAAAATAAGTGACCACTTATAAAACCTTAATGTACTATTTATCATCAACAAAAACCCAAAATCATTTCTTAAAGTTATATTAAAGATTATTTTATGACTAGAGAAGACAAAAGAAAAAGAAAGAAAAACTAGTTATATGAGAGAAAACAAGAATAACTTCTTCCAGGCGAATTTTGTTATACCCTAAACTACAGGGAACTGGTCACTTCTCAGAAGCAATTTTTTATGCTATTTCAACTATATTTAAGGTTAAAATTCTCATTCACATATGAGACTTGTCCCAAAATAAGATTCCCATCTCTCTCCATGTTTGCACAAAGAGAGGGTCAACAACAAAATAAAACAGTGACTGCTCCCTGGTAAGTTGAAAGAAAAAAAAATTAGAATCACAATTCACTTTTTGGTTTTTATTTTGAAGCTCCAAGCCTACAACAAATTAGCAGCAGCTGCTATTGTTTAACCTCTGGCACCCACAGTGAAGGGGGAAAAAACCATTCAAACATTCATACAAAAATGTTTATAAACATTCTTTTTCCTAGAGATCTTCGTCCTTGTTCCTAAAAAGTTGTAGGTAGCTTGTTAATTGTAATGTTGGTAGGAAATATCAAGAGGGGATAGACGCGGATTTTTATTTGGGGCATCTTAAAATCTTTTTATAGATGGATTTTTGCCACTGGGCTTTTCTGCTCTGGATTCAAGAAAATGTTTTACAAAGTAACTCATTTTGAAGTGTTTCTCTCATTCAGTAGAAATTAAGGTAAAAATTAAAATCTGGTATTTTGAAATCAGTTTTCCAGGAGATCTGAGAGATCCCTGAAGTAGTATGCAAAATTGAGTTAATGTTCCACACTTTCATCAGATATTCAAAAGCATATATGACCCTCCTACGACTGAAAACCTACAGAATTAGAGAAGAGTGGCAGAAAGAGTATCATTAGACCCCAACCGAGGGTGAGAAACCTGTGAACTTGGGACCTTAGATGGTCTAAATCGTTGAGTGTGGGGCGGCGCCTGTGGCTCAAAGGAGTAGGGCGCTGGCCCCATATGCCAGAGGTGGTGGGTTCGAACCCAGCCCCGGGCCAAAAACTGCAAAAAAGAAAAAAAAATCCTTGAGTGTGGCCTTTTGACTGGAACCAAATTTTACACAGCAAACCCTTTTAAGAAAGAGATTTGTTCTGTGAAGTTCGGATTCCGTCAAGGGGCACCTTTTGGAGAGCCACATGTGTCCCCAGGGTCACAGGCTCCCCACCCTATCTATAGTTACCACATTAGAAAATTGGGAATTTTCTCCTTGAGTTGTCTGTATCACTTGGGGTCTTATAGAGGAGTCTATACAGCTTGGGGTCTGTTACCTCAGGGTTCTGGGGAGCAGGTGAACAACTCATCCCGATTTGCCCAAAATCTTCCCAGTTTCAGCCCTGAAAACCATGCACCCTGAGAACCCTCTCAGTCCTGGGCAAACTGTCATTCCATCAGGAAGGACAGTTGTCACCCCAACGGGGAAGACTGTTAAAGCAGGAAGAGCAGTGGCCTCAAGATCCTCCCTTCACCTTCAACAAGAACCACCCTAATTTACATCCGTTTTCTATTATAGGTTTCATTGAAAAGTTGACTCCACCTTTTCTTTTCTTTGAAAGTCATTGGTTTATTACTTGACCTCTTTCATCTGGATGAGACAATTTGATAAGAGGGCACATAAATCAGCTTCAAAGCCACAGAACAACATGCTATTAATTTAAAAAGTGCTGATTATGGGGCCCTTTGTTTTTATAAACAGAGATGAGTGTGTTAACTCCTAGGAATGTTATAAACACTAAATTTTGCCGTGGTACTGGGTATAGTGTAAAGAGGAAAATGGTGCTTTATTCTCATGGACAACTAGATATGATTAGTTAAAACCTATTTCTTCTATAATTATTTTCACTTTCTTCTGAAATAGCTCCAAAGGATGGCTAATCAAAGCAGGTGAATTTTTATTTAATAACACTTCCAAACACACACTGTTTTGCAGAGCAAATACTTCAGTAAGTTTGATATGTAAATGAAAGACATCAGAACCCAATGAATCTCCTGTATCACAGACTCTGCAAAAAGGGTCTTTCCAAACAATTGCCTAATCAGCAAAAATTTAACCATAGAAGCTACTGTTTCCCACATGCATGAAATACTAAACTGACTGATCCAAAAAGGGGGAATAACCATATCCTTACACTTTAAGTCATTAACATAGAGACCTTGCAAGTAGAACAATTTGTTATGCAGTAAATCTACTTTCATTTCTTCCATATAGAAAAAGAACATGAGTGAAGCATACCTTTGGTCCTTGGATAGAAAGTCCGGGTTCTCCTTTAAATCCAGGCATCCCAGGTCCTCCTCTGTCTCCCTGTACATTTCAAATAACATTCACAGGCTAAAGGTTGTGTAAGAAACCACTAGGGCACATAGCAATAAAGAGATTGGCCAATCTCCGTCTCAGACCTCGAGATAATATATTCTTCTAACATATTTGAAGAAACAAATCCTACACAAAGAAAACCTGTCAGCAAAGACTACTATAGCTGTTAGGAGAAATAATAGGGGGCAATTTAGACTCAAATATTCAGACAGTAAGAATGCCTGGGAATGCTCTTAAAATTGGGTGGATTTCTTTTCTGCCAGATTTTCTATTATAAATCCTAGCCGAGTCTTCTGAATAAATGTAGTAAGTTCTTACCTATCTGAGGGTCTAGGAATTTGGAAGAGGTACTAAAAGGTACAGTGACAACCTTGGTACCAGAAAAACAAAACCCAGGGCTCTAGTCCTAACTCTGCACTGGCTTTTCATTTGCTTGTCTGTGCAATACCAGGGCTGAACTAGATCATTTTTTTAGGGCTCTTTCAAAACTAAAATTCTAATTCACTGATACCATGAAATTTTTATTTTCTCCAGCTTCTAAAAATCCAAGAAAAAGATATGCTCACCTTTGGCCCAGGTGGTCCAGGAATTGATGCTCCAGGCATTCCAAAAGGGCCCATAATGCCTGGCTCACCCTTAAGAAAAGCAAAATATTCATTACATTTCAAGCAGAGAAGCCACACACGGAGACTATATTAAGAAAAATATAGAAATATCTGCAGATTCTAAAATGATATTTTGACCTCTGTCTGTTTCAAAGACCAATATGAAAATAATTTGAGCATCTTTTGTAAATGACTGCTAAATTTATCGACCAATAAGATAATAATGCCCTTAAATAAATGTATTCAATTAATTCCTAAAAGTTAGAATAATTTTATTCTTACACATTCTTTTATTAGCTAATAAAAATCATGCAAATCATGGTGCTTCCCTTTTCTGTTGTACACCAGGAAGCTCAGAGAGATTTTTTTGTTCAATTATAACAATTATCTTTAGCATAAGTTTTAGGGTGCACTTCTACTTTATAATTTTTTTCCTCTGTTGTTTTATTTTAATGATCTGTGGCATGTCAATCTCCCATTATATGATTCCTCACATCCTTTTGAAGAAGCAGAGACTTTATGATATTTTTAAAAGGAAACTTTGTGTAGAAAAATTACAATATTTCTCTTTTTGGGTGTCTAATATTGTCTCAAAGACTCAAGCTGGAGCAACAGATAATTCTTCTGTCCCATCTGTATCTAGACCATGATTCCCAAATTGTAGGCAGTAGAGGAATTATCCAGAGTATTTGGTAAATGCAGTCCTGGAATTCAAACCCCAGAGATTTGGACTCAATAGACCTGGAGGCCAGGACCCAGTAATATGAATTTTTATAATTCACTCCTGGTGATTCTGATATAGGTATCAATACCACACTTTGAAAAACACTATTCCAAAGCAATTGTCATTGCACATCACAAAGTGTCCCAAGTGACCCACTGGGATATTAGAAGAAAATATTATAACTTCTCTGTATATCTTTATCACAACTACTAAAATTTCAATTATTTATGTAATCTTGTAACATAATAGTGTGATAGTTTATGGATAAAAGTTACAATAAAAAAATTTAAACATTTATATCAGAACATGGTCAAAATGTTCCTGGCAGGGGTTTATAATCAAAACTATTTGGAAACTATTGCTCTAGAGCAGGTGTTGGCAAACTACACCTAATGGGCTAATCCAGCCTACCCCCCTGTTTTGTATAGCTTTGGGTTAAAGAATGGTTTTCTCATTTTGAAATAGTTATTATACACTATCTTCAGTGTCATCTCCTGGCCCACAAATCCTAAAATATTTGCTATCTGGCCCCTTACGCTCCCCCCCCCTTACAAAAAAACCATAGAGGAGTCTTACAGAATGGACGACTTCCATGCTGTTTCAACCTAACTCTCTAGGATCGCAGATTGCCGCCTAATCCTGCCTCTGTCTGATTCATGCCTTTTTAAAACTCAATGGCATAGTTGCCGACTTGGTCATCCAGCTCCCTCTGGGAGGGACTCTGTCAATCAGACGCACCAACGAAGACAACTGCCAGAGCCCCATTTATCTTCCCAGTCGAAGCCTCCCACCATGCTGATTAGCCAGTACAACCAACATGCGGCACACGCACCCTCTGGGCCCCGGTCATGCCACGGCATGTACGTGTCAGTCCTTAATCCAAACCCGAAAGGATATGACACATGACATAGCCAGGATCTGGAAACAGATAAATACCCTACCCAATCTTTTGACAAGGGAACAAAACATTAACCTGTTAAAATTTCTCACTAAAACCAGGGGTAAAGCAAAGTTATGTTTCTAGATTTAATTTGTTCTTTTATTTTAAAGAGGCCAATTACTTTTAAAATCCGAAAAGCATTGTAGGAAGTATACAGTTCTCTGAAAGACTCTGTGCTAAGGGGTAATTGTGCTTTAAAATATGGCAAATCTTCATCTTCATCTTTTAACGGCTTTGTTTTAAGACACAGAAAAATATTCACTTTGAATAAGAGTAAGACATAAAGAGTAATCATTGTTATTAATACTAATACAATGTTCTAGTCTTCTTTCTATGGAATCCAGACATCTGGGCCTGGCACCAGGAAATCTGGATTTATAATAGGCTCCCCAAGTGATGCTGACGGGCACTGAAGTTTAAGAATTACTAATCTACAGGTGGTGTTTTCTTTGGTACTTGTTCTAATCTTGCTAGTACCATTTTTTTAATTTACTCTTTAATCATCTGCTCTGTAAATATATTCCCTGTCTCTTTCTTAAAATTAGCACCTTCCTAGAGACATGAACTCTCTCAGGTTTGCAGTTTCTGTTTCCTGACCCATTCAAATGACCTCAGTGCTCCCTGCTAAGTCAGGACACCTACTTAATTACCTGCCTCACAATCTCCTCCACATGTTCCTCAGCACCCTGTTCTGGGCAATGTACCAGGGCATAGATCTCTCCTTTCCATTTCACCATATTGATTTTTCTATCTGAATAACTTCATGTATTGAACACTTAGTACCAGACACTGTGCTTAAGGGCTATATTAACGCTTGTATTCTTCAAGCAACCCTGTGAAATAGATCATACTATTATCTTCTTTCTATCATTGAAGTGACTAGCTCCAAAAGGATTAGGTAGAGCAGTAGCAGACAAGCTTTCGGAAGCCTGTGCTTCATCATCACTGATCTGGCCTTCAGTCTAGCAGGGGTGTCCAACCTTTTTTCTTTTCTGCTGTACATTGAAAGAATAAGAATTGTCTTCAGTCACACATTAAATACACAAACACTAAGAAAAGTTGATGAGCAAAAGAAAAGGTCCATGATATGTAACACCACAGATAAGCAAAACAATCCTCAAATAATCTGCATGTGGCCTGCAGGGTGCATGTTGAACACCCCTGATTAAGGGCTTGTTGTTCAACAAAACAAGATGATGGAGAACTGTGTCAACCATGGTCCTCACTTTATTCAACTTCTGGACACTTGGTTATTACCAGAGAGGATGGCTATACAGATTCTCTTTTAGAAGCATATGTATCCCTCTGAAAATTAAATATTTTATACAATCTCTTTTTTTCATTTTATTATGGTCTGGGAATAGTATCTTTTTTAAGGGATTTTTTTAATTTTGGGATTTGGGGCATTTTTTTTCTTTGTACGTGTTGGGAAGGAAACAAGGATTCAAATGTTTAGTATAAATCTAATATTCTATTAAAGCCAGACACAATTTCAACCTCCTCAAAGCATAAATGAGAACATAAGAAGCACATACCTTTGGTCCTTCAGGCCCTGGAAATCCCCTCTGCCCTTGATTTCCTTTGCTCCCTTTCCTTCCTTCATCCCCCTGTGAAAATAATTATAAAAATAGAGATATTGTAGTAACAAACCCTCCCTAACCTAGTAATGGCCATGGCAGAGTCAGATTCTCAACTAATACCAACTTTAAAGTGCTGTTCCCTGAGCACCACTGAGTTACACAGGGTTTGTCAATGTCCTTGAGCAGATTGAGCCAATTTCAGAATTGTTCAGTCTTCAACATTTATTCCGGATGACTGAATATTTTTTAAAATCTTAGCTCTGTATCTTTCTTTGGGAACTTTAATGTGAATTTGCAGTACTTTTGCACCCTTAGTCTATTAACAGATGGTTCTAAGATATTCAGTTTTAGAAAAGAGAGTTATTTGTGCTTTTTCATACTGTTTTTCAATTTTCCTTCTATTTCAGTTATGAAACACAAAATGAGACACTTTTTAAAACCACGGCCCTATTTCTCCCTCAGTGAGGAGTCTAATTCTTTCCCCCAAAGGCAGCTAATAATTTTACTGGTAGGAAGATGTTTGATCATTAACCCGGTGCAGAGCTAGAAACTGACTACTAGCTGCTCCCTAGCACCGTGGTACAAGGTAGTGCTCCCACAAAAGAATCCTTTGCCTTTCAACTGGAAGCCTCACAGCATTACAAAACTGTCAACAAGGCACTGCATCCAGGTGTGTGCCCAGCTCAAGAACGAAATAGCTCCTTGTGGTCTGCAGCTGAGGCCATTTAAACATTTATGATATACATGACTACATTATGGTTTTTAAACTTACCATCAGAATTACCTGTAAGGCTTATTACACCACTGATGTCTAGGCCCTACACCCAGAGTTCCTGATTTAATATGTCTGCACTGAGGTCCAAAAATTTGCATTTCTCATCTTCCCAGGTGATGCTGATGCTGCTGATTCAGAGACCACATTTTAGAACCACTGGCCTATCCCATGCTCATCAGCAAAGCACACATTTCACTTAGAAGAAGAGGTGACCTCCTGTGGAATCTAGAGAGATGTAATTAACTCCCCATGATCTGTACTAATGGGGAGCAGTAACAAAAGTATAAAAAAAGTTGAATGTCCAAATATCATTAATTTTATCTTTATCGTTTTCCAGTAGAGATAAAAATCCAACCACAACTATCTATTTTCTTCCATTCACTACCACTAATGTAATTTATTGACCTAAATCACCTCACAAGACAACAGCAAGAACCCAATTAAATGTAAGAAAGTGGTAACATTGAACCCTGGCACATCTGGGCTGTGTAACATGTTCCTACCACTCTTCTCCAATAACCTTCCAAAAGCCACAAATCACCTCAAACCATAAATCTAGCGACCTCTCTTGCCAACACATATTCTCCTTGTCCTAGTGGTGCATTTGATACCACCCATTGCTTTCATCTTGAAACCCTTCTCCTTGGTTTCCCTCCAACACAGTACTATGCTGTTCATACTATTCTGAATGTTCTTTCTCCAGCTGCCAACTGGATACAGGGTCCATATTATTCCTTTTTTTTTTTTTTTTTTTTTTTTTTGAGACAGAGTCTCACCTGGTCACCCTCAGTCAAGTGCTATGGCATCTTAGCTCACAGCAATGTCATACTCTTGGGCTTAAGCAATTCTCTTGAGTAGCTGGGACTACAGGTGTCCGCCACAACGCCGGGCTATTTTTAGAGATAAGTTCTCACTCTTGCTCAGGCTGGTCTTGAACTCATGAGCTCAGGCAATCTACCCACCTCGGCCTCCCAGAGTGCTAGGATTACAGGCATGAGCCACCACACCTGGCCTGGGTCCAGATTATTCTGATGTTCAAGTTTGAAAATCATGGTGTAGTCATTTATGTTTAAATGGCCTCAGCTGCAGACCACAAGGAGTTATCCTTTTCTTGAGCTGGGCACACTCAATGTGGGGTTTAAATGTCAGCTTTCTTTCTCAAAGACATCATTCATTCTTACAGTCTCACTTATTAATTCCAAGTGTCTATTTTCCAAAAGTATGTTCTAGAAAACATCTATTCTCTGAATATAAAAAGGCCAATATTTCTAAAAGTGCATTTTTCATGATATTGAAAAGGTATTCTCTGGGTGGCGCCTGTGGCTCAAAGCAGTAGGTCGCCTGCCCCATATGCCAGAGGTGGCAGGTTCAAACCCAGCCCTGGCGAAAAACTGTAAAAAAGAAGAAAAGGTATTCCCTATCTCCCTAGCTCCCCACAAAAGGATCTCATACTCTGGTAAGTCAGTAAATGAAAATGTTTTCAAGCCTAAAAATATGTTTAAATTTCAGATTTTTCACATTTAAGATAAAGGATTCAATTTTAACTAATATTTCATAAGACAGATTTCTTAAGTTATTAATTACTATTTTAATAAAATTATAAATAGAACACTGATAAGCATTACTTGACTCATATATTCCATAAGAATCTTTTATAGGCATTGATGATTGTACATAAAAATTGCAGGAACATCTGGCCCTTTATAGTCTGTAAGTTATATCACTAATGATCTCATAGATGAATTTATACATTCTCATCTTGACATTTAAAGATGTTATCCAACTAGCATTTATTTCTATAGAATGTAAAATACATTTATCCAAAGTTGTAAAGTGAAATCATCATATAATAAGGTGATATTTCTTATTATGTGAGATTTTATAAATATTTGAAGAAAATGTATGGACTGTCAAATCTCAAAGATGTATCTCAAGGTTTCCTTTTCTTCCTGTGTGTTTTTTAAATGTCAATCTGACCATTTATTGAGAAAACGTGTTGAATTCTTCCATATGCTGGGTCGCATAATAAAGGTTAGCAAAATAAAAATTAATAACACATACTGCTGTCTTCCCAAAACTCATAAGATAGTCTTTATAACTTTGAGCCAGGCATAAATACATTTGACACAGCAAGAATAATAATCAAATTTCTCCTAAACTGGCTTCTTATTATCAGGACCAGGACACAGACAGGCTGTTTCCCCCAGTGCGCTGTCATTTCCATACCTTGAAGCCAGGCTGTCCTTTCCCAGGCGGTCCTTCTGGGCCTCTTGCTCCTGGAAGCCCTGCTTCTCCCTAGAGGAGATGACACTGATGTCTCAGCCAACTCTCCATATACAAGTGTGAATAATCCCACCTTGTCTTCTTTTATTGTCAATGGATTCACCTGAGATCCTCCAAAACATATTAGACTCTACTCTCAAAATTGATTTGGAAGTTTATCAACTTGAATAAAATAACACCAAATTCTGCTTTAACTCAGCAGCTGGAATACCATGAAAAAGTCTAATTTCTCAGCCAATTTCCAAACCAAATAAGCTCACTTTCTTTTGGCTCTTCATTCACATTTGGTGGATTTTTCTTTTAGCAAGAAAGACCTTAGGCCTTTGCATCTGCTGTTTTTCACTACTTTTATTGAAAAATGAATATTTCAAATGTCAACTCAAAATAGTTCAGAAAATCTTTACAATGGCCTTACTTCCTGAATGCATTTACAGAGTTTCATTTTGAAGGGAGAAAAAAGTATGTTTCTCTTAAGTTTAAATTCATGTGCTTTCTAGAAATTCTCAAGTAATTTACTGGAGAATACCATAGCCAAAACACCAGAGAAAAGGCAGAGGATATAAGACACTATCTCAGCCTTTGAATAGGCATTCTTTATATCAAGGGAAATTTAGGGTCATGGGCTCTTTTTTCTTCAGGAGACTAAATTTGTCCTGAATAGTTTAATCTGAGCTCCTGCAGGACCAAGATATCAGTATATAATATAGTTTTAATTCCAGTAGTATGAAAAACTTGGTCTTACCTTCTTGCCTGCAGTTCCATCTTCCCCTGGTACTCCTGGTTGTCCTGGGAGCCCTATTGAGCCTGGCTCCCCCTAGTGGATGAACAAAGATTTTATTTTCTGGAAGTTTTATTTATATGCCCTCCATTTTGAGGGACGTGCAATTGCATCTATCTGATAGTGTCTGTGAAAAGCCTCTGAGAAATCTGATTACTTAATAGTAATTGAACTATTTGACCTTGGGCAATTTAGTTAACCTCTATGGGCCTTAGTTTTGGATTCTGTTCTTATGGGTTGAATTGTGACACCCAAAAAGATACATCAATGTTCTAACTCTTGGTTAACTAGGAATGTGTCCATAGTTGGTAGTTGGGTCTTTGCAGATATCATCAAGTTAAAATGAGACCATTAGAGTGGGTGCTAACTCAGCATGACTGCTGTCCTTATAATAAGAGGCAAACACCACCTGAAGACAGACACAGAGAGAGGACCATGTGACCACAGAGGCAGACTGAAGTGATGTAGCAACAAGCCTAGCAATGCCAAGGACCGAAGCCACCACTAGGAGCTAAAAAGAGACCAAGGATTCTTTACAGGTTTGGAGAAAGTATGACACAATAGACACCTTGATTTTGAGCTTCTAGCCTCCAGCACTGTGAGACAATACATTTCTGTTGTTTTAAGCTATCCAGTTTCCATTAACTCTAGGAAAACATAAGTAGTATAAAAGTGAAATGAAAAATTTGGCTTGTAATATCACTTCTAACTCTAATATTCAAAATTCTACTTAAAGTTAATTTATGATTAAGAATTAATCTTTTGGCCCGATGTGGTGTCTTACACCTGTAATCCTAGCACTCTGGGAGGCCAAGGCAGGTAGATTGATTGAACTCAGGAGTTTGAGACCAATCTAAACAAGAGCAAGAACCTGTTCCCCCACCCCCCAAAAAAGAATAAATCTTTTAACTTTTTCAAGGAAAAACACGTGGTACTTTCAAACAGAACAAATGTGTCCTAGCTGCATTTACTAATGGCAAAATAAACTGAAAAGAATTTAAAGTTATTTTAACTGACCTAAAAAAGCTAATGAAAAAAAGCACAATAATCCTAACACTGAACAGAAGTCTATGATAAAGATGAGAGAATAAAATAATAAGCTTGAAAACAAAATGAGGGGCTGAGTGCCTGTTTCTCAATGGTTACACCAGCTCTGTACAATAGGAGTAGTGGGTTTGAACCCAGCCTGGGCCTGCTTAACAAAAAAAAAAAAAAAAGAAAGAAAGAAAAGAAAAGAAATGATTCACAAGATCAAAGGTAATACATTTTTAAAACCTAATAAAAATTAATAAGCCTCTAACAGGAATAATTACTATTTAACAAGAAAAGGCACCTGTAAGTGGTATTAGGATGGAAACAAAGTATAACTATTTACATAAGAAGGATTTTTTTTTAATCATAAAAATTTCTGTGACAATTTTAAACAAACATTGGAAAACATCAATGAATGGATAAACTTTAGGAAAAATATAAATTACATAAATGATGTAAAAAAGGAATGGACAAGTCAACTAAACCAATACCATTAAACAAACAGAATCAGCAATTGAAAGCCTATACTTCCTCTCCTTCCAAGATCTCAGGCTTTGGTTTTTCCAGTCAAGACTTACCAAACTTTTAAACCTTTGAAGAACAGGTATTCCCTATTTTATATGAACAGTTCTGAAAAATAGAAAAAGGGGGAAGTCTACCCAATTTGTTTTATGAGGCTTATATAACTTTGATAGAAAAAAATTATATAATGACAAGAAACCTAACATTATAGACCAGTCTACCTGTGAAATATAGATGCAATTTAAGCTTTCAATCAAATGCTTCAATTTCCCTTGAGTTTACTACCTGAATAAAGTTTTCAGGCCATAGCTTAGGGATAGAGAAGCCAGGAAAAGCTCAGATATCTCTCTGATTTAAGGAAACAAATGTAGGAGTCAAGATCAGCTAATGTTTCAAAAGTACACAGGGTAGATTACCAGAGAGGAAAGAGTTACACAGAGAAAAGTATGAAACTGTTCTACACATCCCCCTCAAATATTCAGCACACATGTGTGAAGAAACTATGACAAACCTGGGAAAGAATCAACTTAAAGGATTAAAGAGGACTGACAGTGGGCCAAGAATAGTGCCTGCTCTGAATGACAAGAAAGAAAACCTCACAGTTCTGAGGACATAAATTGAAATTCTAAAAGGGTCTTGCCCCAGTAGGGGGGAAAATTAACCTAAAGGCTGCTCTAGTCCTACCTAACAAAGCTTAATAGTAAAACCCTAAAGGCTCAATCTGTTTTCAAGTAACTTAAAAGGATTCAAGAACAAAGTTCAAAATTAGAGGAAAGCAAAAATATCCAGCATCTGAAAACATAAAATTCACAATGTCAGACATCTAATCGAAAATTATCAGACATTTTTATAAGATGGAAGATATAGCTCATTGTGTTAAGAAAAAGTGATCCATCAAAACTCACCCAGAAAAGATGCCAATAATAGAATTAGTAGATAAGGACATTAAAACAGCTATTAAGACTACATTCTATACAGCCAAGAAATTAGAGAAAAGTTGACCATGTTAAATTGAGACATGAAAGATGGGAGAATGACACTCGAATCAAATTGAACTTCTAGATTAGAAAATTACAATATATGAGGTAAAAAGTACACTGGATAGAATTAAAAGCAAATTAGGTATGGTAGAAGAAAAGATTAGTGAACTGAAAGATATAGCAGTAACTACTATCCAAAATAAAACCTGTGGAGAAAAGAGACTGGAAAAGAATGACCAGAGAATCAGCAAACTGTGAGACAACTTCCATCTTCCTAATATAAGTAAAATTAGAGTTCCTGGGTGGGAGAAAGAAGTGATATTTCAAGAAATACTAGCAAAATATTTTTCTAATATGATGAAAAACTTAGATAACCCTCATATCTGAGAACATCAATTAACCCCAAGCACAAGAAATATGACTAAGACACATTTTTGTCACATGGCTCAACACCAATAATTTAGAGAAAATCTCAAAAGCATCCAGAGGGAAAAAATATATGCTGTGTAGAAAAACAAATATAAGGATAGCAACTGATTGCTCATCACATGCAAGGGCAAAGACACTAGAGCAACACCTTAAAAGTCCTAAAAGGAAGAAACCTAAACAACAAACAACTGCAACCTATAATTCCATACCCAGCAAAAATATGGTCAAACTAAAAATTATTTTTTAGAAATTGATTTGGCAGTTTCTTTAAAACCTAAATAGTTACCTGCCATCTGACCCAGCCATTTTGCTCTAGGTGTTTACTCAAGAAAATGAAAAAACATGTCCATTTAAATACACAAAAATGTTCATAATGGCTCTATCTATAATATCCAAATTCTAGGAACAATCAAAAATACTATCAACAGGTGAATAGATAAACATATTGATGTTTATCTATATTTTGGAATACTATTCAGCAATACAAAGGAATAATCTGTTTGTACATGCTACAATGTGGATCTCCAAATAATTTTGCTGAGGGAAAAGAAGCCAGGAAAAAATAAATGAATAGTAAATGATTACATAAAATTCTAGGAGATGCAAAGTAACCTATAATGACAAAAATCAGATGAATGGGAAAGAAGATGACCATAAAGCAGCTCTGTCGAAAGCTTGTCAGTAAAGACAGAGCAAAGTAAGGAGGGGGACAGCAGGACAGTATTATTATACAAAGGGACAAGTGATAATTTCTGAGGTTTATGGCTATCTTTTTACCTTGGTTATAGTGTTGATTTCAAGAACATATACATATGTCAAAACTTAACAAATTGTACACTTTAACTATGCGCAATTATGTGTTATCACATAACAAATGCAGAGGGTGCCAAAACGTACACACATTTTAAGAAAGAAAAAAACTGTATTATAAAATTTAATATTCAATATATACTGATAATGTTTGTTATCTTGTATATTGTATCTTGTAATTGCAGAAGTCAATGTGACTTGAGTATTACAATTTTAATAGTTTTTTCCTTTCTTAAAATGTGTATACATTTGTAGTACACTTTGTAGTTATCAAAAATGATGTAAAAATTCTGAATAAAAATTAGTCAATTGAATTATCATCATAAAAAATATACACTGTGATGAATTGAGTTTATCTCAAGAATGAGGGGATGGTTCAACATCTAAAAATTCTATAAATGTAATATATCGTATTAACAGGTTAAAAGGGGAAAACAATAATTATTTCAGTAATTATATCAACATAATTTGATAAAATACAATACTCATTTACTATTCCAACAATGTTTTGTACAATTGAAATAGGAAGATATTTTCTTAAACTAATAAGGGTATTCATCAAAAACTTACAGCAAATACTACATTTTAGAGTGTAATTTTGGAAGTACTTCCTTTAAAGTCACCTCTTTTAAATATTGTACTAGAGATCCTAGCAGTGCAAATGATAAAAATAAAGAAATAAAGAAGAAACAAACAAGAATAGGTAAAATTTTATTTTCATACAATATGGTTATGTACATTAAATATTTAAAAATCAAGGCTTAGCGCCTGTAGCACAGTGGTTACAGTGCCAGCCACATACACTGAGGCTGGTGGGTTCAAACCCAGCTTGAGCCAGCTAAACAACAATGACAACTGCAACAAAAAATGACCAGTGGTTGTGGCGGGTGCCTGTAGTCCCAGCAACTTGGGAGGCTGAAGCAAGAGAATCGCTTAAGCCCAAGAGTTTGAGGTTGCTGTGAGCATTGATGCAATGGCACTCTACCCAGGATGACAGCTTAAGACTCTGCCTCAAAAATAAATAAATTAATTAATTAATTAAATAAAAATAAAAATTTAAAAATCAAGAGCTCTATGAACAAAAATACTAAGAAATTTTACAGGGTGGTTGGATTAAAAATCAATATACCAAAACAAACAAAAAAAATCCAAAATAAAACAAAAAATACTTTTCCTATAAACCTGTAACAGATAATTAGAACATGTAGAAAAAGAGAAATTTCTCTAGAGTATCTGAGAATAAATTTAACTAAAGAGGTAAGAACTTACGGAGAAAATGACAAATACTGTCCTGAAAAATTAGAGTTTTACTCTGTGGTATAAAAGATTCTCTATTTCAACAGTAGACTCAATGCAATTTGAATGGAATATTTTGTTAAATTTGATAAGACAGTACTAAAGTGTATATCTTAGAAGTGATAATAACCAAGAAAGAAGAAGATAGTATTTTTTCTTTGAGATGACAAAACTTACTATAAATCTATCTTAATCAAAATGGGGAAATAATAGCACTGAGAAATATAAATAGACCCATGGAGTAGAACAGAAAGCTCAGGCACTGATCCTCACAAATACAGAAACTTGATACGTGACAGAGGTGCACTGTAAGTCAGTGTGGCAAAGATATAGACTATTAACTGACACTGGAACACTTGGTTATTTAGATGGAAAAAACCAGATCTGTACATTCACTTTCTACACAAAATTCTCTGTGGATTAAAGTGCTAAATTTAAAATGCAAAACACTAAAATTTTCAGATGAGACTATCTTTATGACTTTCAGGTCAAGTAGTATTTTAAAATAATATTTAAAAAGCACAAATCATAAAGGGATAGAAATGCATAAAAATTAAAACTTCTGTATACAAAATTGTACTCTGAGTAAAGTGAAAAAGATAAGCCACAGCCTGGGATGAAGATATTTGCAACCCATATAACAAAGGATTAATATCCATATATATAAAGAACTACAATTAATAAGAAAGGAATCTTCAACCTCAAAAAACATGAATATAGGCCATTAAGCACATGAAGAACTGCTCAAACAATTAGTAGGGAACAAAAATTAATACATAGGATATATTTGTATACACTTCATATTTGCAAGGATATAGAAAAAGGAATATCATTACCTGCTGCTGGCAGGAGGGTAAACTATCATAGCTCTTTTGGACAGGATTTTTACAATATCAAATTGAAGACTTGCCTAGTCTACAATCTTTCCATTGTACCTCTAGCTATCTATTGTTTACAAGTTAGAGAAGCTTGTATCCAGACTTACAAAAGAAAATACAATATCATGGCAGCATTGTTGGCAAATGCAAAAAATGAGAAGCAATTTAGATATCCATCAACCGAAAAATGGATAAATACAAAGTAAGATATTTTCATACAATACACTACCACAGAGCAATTAAAATAACTGATTCAAAGATATAGAAAAACACAAATAAAACATGTCTGACCATAAATATATTACAGAAAAATAAATTAAGTTCAAGACCTCAAAAAACCAATACAGTAGAACCTCTGTAGGTTGACCACCCAAGGGACCTTAACAAACTGGCCAATATACGGAGGTGGTCAACACATGGAACTAGGCCTTCTGACTGATATATACATGTGGTGCATGTCTGCTCTATGAAAATTAGGTCAACTTAAGGAGGTGGTGAAAGTAGGAAAGTGGTCAACCATGGAGGTTCCACTGTATATGTTTTGATAAAACATGTATGGGAAATTATAAAAGCTTTGAAAGAATGATAAACACAAAATTCATAATGGTGATTGTATTTCAGGAGAGAAGGGAGAGCAATAGTATTGGGGAAGACAAGCAGGAGCCTTCAGCTAGCTATTACCTGTAATGTTTCTTTGAAAAAATATCTGGATCTGGAAAAAGTGGTTCACACTTGTAGTCCCAGCCACCTGGAAGGCTGAGGCAGAAGGATCACTTGAGCCCAGGAGTTTGAGGCAGCACTGAGCTCTAATGATGCCCCTGCATGCTAGCTAGAGTGACAGAGCGAAACCCCACCTCAAAAATTAAGAAGAAAATTAGAGTCAATATGGCAAAATGTTAATGTTTGATAAATCTGGGCTGTGAAATCCATTGCTGCCCTTTGTATTTTCTCTCTAATGTTGAGTATATTTGAAATATTTCTTTTTTTTTTTAATTATTTTTTATTGAGTCATAACTGTGTACAATGATTCAAGCTTGGAGTACAATGTGCGGGCTTCCAATACAATCGGAGATATTTTTATCCACCTGATTAATGTAACATTCATGATATTTTCTCATTTACTATGTGAAAACAATTTTGATCCTTATTTAGAAGATTGAGATCACACTTGTGGTGCATATGTGAAGGGTCAGGAGAAATCTTCTAAATAAGCATTAACATTCTTTTGATAAGAACAGCACTTTCTGTAGGGAGGCAGCTCAGCTTCCGACTCATGTTACACCGAAGGATTATCAGTCACAGTGCTTTGAGCCTCCCTTAGTCTAGGGTGTGCCCGTGTGACCCAGGCCTGGGGACATGACATCCAGCTGTCCTACATAATGATTGAGCCAAACAGACCCAGTCTATCCTCTGTGCATTCAAGGCATGGAAGAGATACAGGTTTTCTCTTCTTTTGCTCTAAGGACACAGATCTTGTCTTTTAAGAAACAAAAGCTTGACTAACGCAGGCATGAATCACACTAACACTCAAAGGAAAGCTATCCCAAGGTGGAATTGAGAGATTCAAAAGGAAATGGTGAGAAAGCTCAAAATACAATGTTTGAGCTCCTGGATCTCTCTGGGTGTCAGATACACACTCTGGATTTCTCCATTATGTGAACATTTTGCCCTCGCCACCCTCTTTTCTGCTAAACCAGTTTAAGTTGGACTTCATTTATTAAAAACTTGAAGTCCTGAGCTACCATCCATACTCTTTCCTCAAGTTGTCTTACTTCTCAAGAAACATTGACAAAGATGTAATATGACAAGACACACGATATGTCCTTTTATGGTACACTTTGTGCTTGATTTTATTTGGACCTGGAATGTGTTTGGACTTGGGTTATTTCATTTGCCTATTATGGTGGCAAATTTGACCATACAGGTAATAATGAGTAATTCGTCTTCTGCACATCATCAATGCTTCATTACAACTCTAGTGCCTGGTACAGAGCAGAGCATGTTGAAAGCACCTTGAGAATATGTGTTGAATGCGTGAGAAAGGAGCAGCAAGTGTAGAGGGTCCAGGCTGCTCCAGGATGATGTGTTTGAGGAAGAAAAAGAGGGCAATGTGGCTGCCTACTGTGAAAAAAGCCAGTGGACTGCAGAAGAGGCTGGAAAGGTAAACAGGTGGCCAGGGAAGGGCCACCAGGTGGTACAATTCCAGGGAAGACTTTCACATTAAGGTTCACATAAAAGGCTTCCCTGGGCTTTGGAACTCAGCTGTTCTGAAACAAGTTTTGAATAGGAGGGAAAAGTACCAGGTTTCATTGTACTTGGTACGTGAGGCAGAGAGGTTTATGGTGAGGAGAATCTCATAAAGAACTAAGATACTAAAGGCAAATCTTCCCAAACTGTTGTTTCTTGTGGTTGACATTTCTGTCCATTCTGGACTCACACATTATCTACCAAGAGATTCTAGCACATACACCTGACTTTTGAACATACAAAAGCATGAATACATACAATCAAGTTTTTAGGACTTCAAAAAAAATGTGAGGTGCCCGATGCAATAGATTCTCAAGGCACCCCTCACACGCACCCTCCAATCTAGTGGTCAGTCTCCCAGGAACATTTTGAATCATTTTTTTGTGTGTGTGTGTTTTTTGTGGGTAATATTTTTTTTCACACTTTACTTTCAACACTTTTTGATGTAAAGAGAGACCATTTTATTACATCTCACCTCCCTTGCAAAAATGTCCAAAAACCATAATAAAACCCACATTATTTCTGTAACTTTCCAGTAAATAAGGAGAATAAAATATGTGATCTTAATTTTACTCTGTCATGAAATTATTTGCCTTGTGTGTGCTGTGCAGTGAAAGAACTTTCAAACAATCATGAGTTACTCATGGTTAGCATGAGTAAAAAGAAGAGAAGTTGATTGCTTTCCACTGACTTTTAAAGATTTGTATTGGTGATTTCACGTGAAAATCCAGGTTGTCTTTGTTTCATACCACCAATGATCTTCCAAAGGATGCTGTCCACTCACTGACTCAGAGTAAACTTAATTCTTAGACTCATTTGCTGGAGAAGCCATCTGGGCTCACATCATGGCTCTGTCATGTTAAACTTCTGTGACATTCATTTAAAGTTATTTAAATTCAGTTGTCTCAATTGCCCAATGAGGATAACATTAACATTTCTATAGGATTTTTACTACATATGGTAATACAAACAGCTAATGTAGCATTTAGCGTGTGTTATCATTTTTCTTACTGTATTAAGAGTATTTTATTTGTTGACAACTAAATTACAAACACGTTATGTTTAGTATTAAAATTTTGACCCCTTTGGGATATAATAAATACATCCTAGAATGCCAAATCCTGTCCTTGTGAGCATCTATATTGGAGCTATTTGCATTTTAGAAAACTGACAGCAACATTCTCTTCTGCTTCCTGGTCCTGAAAAACTGAGTAAATAATTCAAGAGATAGACAGATGGAGACCAAGTTATAAGGCATGTTAGCATAGCTGAAATAGACCAGTAACCAAAATATTTTCCTATTATTTCTCTACCGACAGGTACAGACTTGCCCCATCACTCACAGACACAACTGCCTCTGAAGATTTCCACGCAGATGTGCAGACCGGTTGTTCAGAAAATGTAGAGGACAGGAAAGAGAAGGAAAAATTCATTCCCACAAGTGAAATTGCTCTTTCTTGGGGGAGACATGAACACGGGGATGGAAAGAATAGCTGCATTCATATACTGCACCATCTTTTATTGTGTGAATATCCTATATACCTATTAATAGGCATTTGGCTGGTTTCTTAGCTGCTCCAATGTCCTCTATGTGTTGTTTATATCAACTTACAAAAGTATCTCATGGATTATATCCAACTCCAGAATGGAATTGCTGATGCATAGATAATGTGCATTTTCAACTCTAAGATATGTTTTCCAAATTACCCTCCAAAGGTGGTGATATTAATTTACACTTTCTCCAGTGCTATGTAAGTTCTTATTTGTCCACACTGCAACCCCAGAATTAGATAAGACCCACTTGTCTTGTTTCAGGTAACACTGGAGTGAGGAACTGCTTTGTGAAAATAGGTATGGCCCAGGTTAGAGTTCCCTAGGCAGAATAGATTCAATGAGGGAGAAGAGAGAGCTAAGCTGAGCAAGTCCAGTTGCTCTTCCTATATTTACTAATCAGACATGTGGTGATTAATTTTATGTGCCAACTTGACTGGGCTAAGGGATGCCCAGATAGATGGTAAGACATTATTCCTAGGTGTGTCTATGAGGGTGTTTCTGGAAGAGATTAGTGTTTAAATCAGTGGACATAGTAAGGGGGATTGTCCTCATCACCATATGCAGGCTGCAATAATCTATGAGGGGATTCACATTTGAAATGAAGGCAGATTATCCCTCTCTCTCTTCTTGAGCTAGAATATTTATCTTCTACTCCCTTTGGCCTTCCAAGCTCTAGTTTTGGGGCCTTTGGACTCCGGGACCTACACCAGTGCTACCCTTCTTCCCCTTCCCCTCTTGGTTCTTTGGATGCAGACTGGCACTTAAACCACGGACTCCCCTAGGTCTCAGACCTTCAGATGCAGATTGAATTATATCAGATTGCCCAGGTTTTCGGCTTCTCAATTTCCAGGAGCCAATTTCCATAATTTTTCCTCTCATATATGTAAATACATCCTACTAGTTCTGTTTCTTTGGGAACTATGACTGATGCAGCAGGGAAAGTGTGATTAAGAGGAAGAGAAAGGCTAAGTCTTGGATCACATTAGTGTCAGTGATGTTCTCTGCACTTGGAATGAAACACCATGTGTGGGAAGAAGCACATCTTCTCTCTCCCAACGTGATGTGCTTCTTCAAACTGAGAGCTTCTGTCTTCCTTCAGGACATAAAGGTGTTATGAATATTGCCTACCCTGTTATCTTTATCCTATAATTCTGAAACACAGGGCATGCCAAGCTTGTGATTTTTATCCTCAATGTTGCTTAATCTTGCATTCATTTATTCCCTTTGTCTTTTGTTCAAAATTCTGGTAATTTCCTCATATCTAGTGTATAGTTTATTAATTTTCTCTTTTGCTATAGCCCACACATAACATTTAAGTCCGTCAGCAGCAGGTTTATCATGAAGCTATTTAGGGGTGGGCAAGGCAGAAGCTCTCAAGCCTGACTGTATATAGAATAGATCACTTGGGGAGCTTTAAAAATCCTATTGCCAGGGATTCATCTCAAACAATCAAATCAGAATCTCTGGGAAAGAGGACATGGACACCAGTAGATTTCAAAGTTCTGCAGGTGCTTCCAATGAGTAGCCAACTGTGGGGCTCTTTGCTGGACAGGAGGAAAGAGGGATGCCTCAGCTCCACATCATCATTTTAAGGTGAGCCATGCATGGGCCTGAATAATTACAAACAGAATAGGACAGCTAAGTTCATATATTTGAGTTCTTAGATGTTTAAGAGATTGATAACTAACCTCAAATGTGCTTAAAATGTATTTCAGCATGTGAAAGAGAAAAGAACAATTTTCACAAAGCATGTATTTTTTATTTAAATTTGTTTTATGTCTGAATTTCTGAAGATGAAAATTCTGAAGTGGAAACTGCCATGTCATGTTGAAATATTTTTCCTTTAATTAAGTGCATAATGATATTTTGCTCTATCAAGTAAGTCTGAGTACGTGAGGGGAAAGTTTATGGACAATTAGAGTGAAAGTTATAGCAGTGTTTGAGTATCTTCTGAGTATCTGGGGCTTTATGTGTTTTTTAGTCTGTTAGGGCTGGTGTAACAAACACCAGGAGCTGTGCAGCCTATAAAAGTAGAATCCAGTTCTCACAGTTCTGGAAACTGGGAAGTCCAGGATCAGGGAACAGGTAGATTTGGTGACTGATGAGGGACATCTTCTTGCTCAGGGGCCAGGCAGCTGTCTAGGGGCTCTTCCATAAGGGGTCCACTCATAAGGGCTCCATTTTTATGATCAATCACCCCCCCCAATGCTCCATCTCTATCTATACCAATCACATTGGTGACTGGGACTCTGTGAGTGGGAGGGAGCCCAGATGTTCAAACACATGGCAATATGGTTTCTTCCTTTTCCACATACGGAATTGAATATTATTATTTTCCTATTTTACAGCTGAAGAAACAAAGATGGAAATGTTCAGCTAATTGTCCAAGTTTGCTCAGCTCATAAAAGGCAGAGCTGATATTCCCAGTCCAACTTTCTAACTCCAGAGCCATTCCCTTCCCTTTCCACCATTGCTGGTTGGCTATGGCTTGTTTGTAAAGACAAGCATTCTTCACAGTTGATTTCACTTCCCAGAGAGCACCTGCTGCCAGCTCGCTGAGGTCTTTTGGCAGCTACAGTCAGTTCTCTTGCAGCAATTACATTCACAGGAGTCTCCCTCCTGTAGAGCTTTCCTATACCTGGCCGTAAATATTTTCTAATCCCAAAGACTCTAAAATCTGTAATTCTCCATCCTAAATCCATGGTCTGGTGAATGGCATAGAGAAACTACTCAATCAACATTTATTGAACAAACCACTGAAATGAACAGAGCGTGAGAAAGATAAGAAATGAGTGTTTTAGGGACTTGCATTGGGTAAGAATGAATAAAGTTGGTAGCCAGGCTGACTTTGGAACAAAAGCAATGTGGGACAATAAAAATAGCATGTGCTTTGAAATAAGGTCACTTTTGGTTTAAATCCACATTTTATATTCCTAAACTCTATAAATGAAATTTTTTTACCTTTCTGAACTTGCTGAATTTGGGCTTCCTCATCTGTAAATGTGATTAATAATGAGAATATCTAAAGGTTGTTTCTTAAACAAGAAACTAACATATATAGAATTCCCAGAATAAATAGTTTCTCAAAATATGCTAACTACTTTCACTATGTGTGTTTTATCTTATGAGGTTTATAAATGTCCATAGTGTGCTTATTTTTAAAGAAACTGAAAGAAAAATCTATGCATTTTCCACAGAGATTCTGGTTGTTCTTTTAATAGAATTGAAATCAACAAGCCAACATGTTAATAAATGACTTCAACAATATATGCATTGCATAGCCAGCTTCTAATAGTTTAATTTTGAAAGTGTATATTAGGAATAAATTAAATGTTAC
Organism: Perodicticus potto; assembly: GCA_963574655.1. Classification (NCBI taxonomy): domain Eukaryota; kingdom Metazoa; phylum Chordata; class Mammalia; order Primates; family Lorisidae; genus Perodicticus; species Perodicticus potto. The sequence continues at coordinate 549 of CAUYRH010128369.1, read as the reverse complement.
TCTGGATAAAAATTATTCTGACTTGTTACAATAGGCCAATTTTGTGCTTTTTTTTTTTTTTTTGAGACTGGTGATAAAATGGATTTTGCCTAGATTTTCCTAAAGTGTTGTAAAGTAAAGCAAACATTTTAGAAAGAAAGATAGCCATAATGCCATACCTAGTGGATAAAGGCTAGTTCCTAATGAATTTCTGAGCAATAACAAAAGGAAATGCCTTAAAGAAAGATGGAAACTTTACCTCTTTCATGTTTACATGGATGGAGCTGGAACATATTCTTCTTAGCAAAGTATCTCAAGAATGGAAGAAAAAGTATCCAATGTACTCACCCCTACTATGAAGCTAATTTAAAGGGTTCATATGAAGGCTATAACCCAACTATAGCACAAGAATATGGGAAGGGAGGGGAGGTTGGGGTGGAGGGAGGGTAATTGGTGGGGCCACACCTATGGTGCATCTTAGAAGGGTACAGGTGAAACTTACTAAATGCAGAATACAAATGTCTTCATACAATAACTAAGAAAATGCCATGAAGGGTATGTTAAACAGTT
>CAUYRH010128368.1:0-10758 GCA_963574655.1 Perodicticus potto | reverse complement strand
CCAGACTCAGCTGAACTGCAAAACAGAAAAATAGCGAGGCATTGTGGCGGGCGCCTGTAGTCCCAGCTACTCAGGAGGCTGAGGCAAGAGAATCACCTAAGCCCAGGAGTTGGAGGTTGCTGTGAGCTGTGTGACGCCACGACACTCTACCTAGGGCGATAAAGTGAGACTCTGTCTCTACAAAAATAAAATAAAATAAAAGCGTGTGTATGTGTGTGTGCATGCACACACAAGAATAAACAGTGGGACAGAATTAGACCCCCACACTTCTTTCATTATGAAAGGGTAGTTCAGTTGACAAAGAACTGTATGATCAATGGTGCCAGGTAAATCTGGCATCTATGTAAAAACAAACCAAAAGATAAAAAAAACTTCCCAAGGAAATAACTCTCAACCTCTACTTGACACTATATAAAAATTCAATTCCAAGTGTATTGTAAATACATGCAAATCACGAAAGATAAAATAATAAAGTGCCTATGAGATAACATAGGAGAGTAATTAAGTGACTTTTGGCTATGAAAGTAGTTCTTTAAGTAGGATATAAAGTCACTAACTTTACAAGAGAAAACTAAAAAATTAGATTGCATTAAAATTACACACATTGTAAACATCAATAAACATCAAGAGAACAAGAAGGAAAACTAGTAAGCGAGAGAAGATAATTTGCAAGACATATAATCTGACAAAAACCTGATCCAGGATACGGAGGCAAGGTTTACAAATTCGTTAGTCAAAGACACGCCAATAGAAAAGCTAATTTAAAAACTTGAAGGCACTTTAAAAAAAGAGCAATAAAGGTTAAAAAGACACTTAATAAATGAATGATTCATCAGAGACATGTACATTCAAGCCAATAAAATATCACTACCTACCGTCAGAATGATAATGTAAAAACGTCTAACCACAGCAAGTATTGTTAAGTGTGTGAAATAATTTTAACTCTTATTTAGCTCTGGAAAATTGTTTGGGATTATCTGTGTAGACACAAAATACGATCTAACATTTCACTTCTAGACACAGGGCCAACAGAAATACATACCAACAAGCAAGGAAAGTCAAATACAAGACTATTTATAATAATATTTTATTCATAACATTGAGAAATGGGAATTTCCATCAAAAATAGAATGGAAAAGAGAATAATTCATCAAAGAAATATTATATGTCAATGAAAATGAATAAACCACATATAGGCAATGACATGGGTTTAAATCTCAATATAATATTGGACTTAAAAAGCCAGATACAAAGGAATAAGTATGATTCTGTCAAAATCTCTTGCAAAAATAACCAAAACTGACTTGTGTTGCTAGAGGAAGGGTGGTGGTTACTCTCACAGAAACCAAAGAGGGACTGCAAGGGGGTCCAAGAGATGACGATAGTCTTGTCCTACTTCCTCATCTGTCTGGGGGTTACACGCACATGGTTATTTTTAAAAATTCGTCCAGCTTACACGTATTATTTATGCATTTTCTATATAAATTATATAATTTAGTAGAAAGAACCCAATTACTAGGAGAAAACCCTATATATAGAGGCAGAAAACGATAAAAAATATGAGCGAAATTTGTGTGAGAAGAAACAAAATAAAGAAAGTCAACAAACCAAAGGCTGCTTTGGGGGAAAAATAATAAAAAGGTGAAAAGAATTTTAAAAAGGCAAACCTATAGCAAATCTACTAAGGAAATAAACTAAAAGCTAATACTTTTTATTGTGATTTTCAGTTTTAATTGTATACTTATATTTTATTTACATAAGTACATAACGGAATTCAATTTTAAGAGAAATAATGTTTGCTCCAAAAGTAAAGAAAATTTGTAAAAGGAATATTTTGTTCTTCTCAGTTTGTGCTATCGCTGTGTGTGTTTGAGACATCAATTTTCAAGTGCCTTTAAACAGAGGAAAGGCTTATCTTCATCTTTGTTTTCATTAATCCAAAAAGCAATGGTCTATTATTTCTGACACAAAATTCTGGTTTTGAATAATAGAAAACACACAATTTGTCTCAAAACCTCAGAAAAATATTTCAATGCATTCTTTTTTCAGTATCATTACCAGCCTTGTCACTGGCATTATGAAAAAATACTAATTCTAAAATAGCCACAGATATTTAATTTAACTTGCAATGTATTTGCTTCTACTTAGCAATAGCTATGTGTTCAGCTACTGGTTTTCATTTGTAATTTATTAATTCTATCAGCTCATACTGAGCTGCAGTAGGTGCTGGCCACAGCGTTTGACCCTACCATGCAATGATGCATGGAACTTGATTCTCCCTGAAGGGCTCTAATTCCACAGACAGGCATAAACAGTTATGTAACAGAGTTCTGTATGCTACAATAGATGTATGTCTGAAGTCATGCAGTAGATCCAGAAAAAGAAATGTAAGTTTGTTTAGAAGACAGAAAAGGTGCAAGGAAGATTTCACATAGTCTGAGCCTTGGAGAGCATGTGAGTTTTGTCTGGTAAGAAACAGGGATGAGCAGAAGGAAGGATCATTAGCTTGTGGTCCGGGGCAAGTCTACCGTGGGTAGCAAGGTTCAGAGATAATTACAGGTACATTCAAAGGACCTCAATTGCAAAAGATTTAGCCTTTCATGGTAAGACGCTCAATTGCAGCCTACGGAGGAAAGGTCTACAGGTCCTAGTTAGGTGGATGAGCATGTCCAGTATGACTCTGAAGTTTAGCTCTCCAGGCCCACTGAGTGTCTCACCATCATTACACTCCACCATGGACGCTCTTCCAAATCTTCTTGTTTGTGCAATGTGCTATACTTAGTTTTCTTTTAGAACACTGCTTGCCAGCATGAAGTTCACATGTCCTTGAAACTATTTCTGAGCCTCCTGGTGCAATTAGTTTCTCCTTCTACAGAACTTGTGTATTGCTTTGTACATGTGCTATCACAAGCTTCCCCCACTGACTTATAAGTATGTTCCTAATCCTTCACTGGATTTGGGGATCTCGGATGAGATCCTTGCATTGCATTCCTGTTTACAGCCCTGAAGAGCTCTAAGCACATAATGGATGTTAAATCAATGCCTGTTAAATGCACATCTCAATCATACAGTTAATTGCATTTAAGCAAATGGCCTATCAAGGAACTATAATGATCCAGAGAAATGTTTGTATGTTGAAATATCACTCTATAATACTTTTGACAGAGGGTTTTGAATTTTTTTATATCAGTGTCTGCCTATAATGCCAGAAATGAATAAATACTTTGCAAAGAAAGTCAAGAAAAAATTCTAACATTTGCTAGACACTTACTAAAATATGTTCTGCCTATGTCATGGTTAATTGTATTAATAATGTGGCAAGTTGGCTGAGCTATGGTGACCAGTTGTTGATTAACCACCAGCCTGGGTGTTACTGCAAAGTTATTGTTTAGAAGCAATTAACATTTAAATCAGTAGACTGTCAGTATCTCTGTCCAAAATGTGGGTGGGCCTCAACCAGTCAGTTGAAGGCTTAGAAAAGACTGAGGTCCCTTGAAGAGGAATTTTGCCTCCAGAGTCGAGATTGAAACATCAAAAAGTCAACTCTTGCCAGAATTTCTGGCCTACCAGCCTGTCCTGCAAATTTTAGACTTTCTAGCTTCCACACTCATTTGAGCCAATTCTTTGGAATCAATTAATTTTCCCCAGTATTATTATATTTCAGATAATAATACTACATGGCAACATGTGAAGTCAGCATTGTTCCCATTTTTTTGCACAAGGTTGCTGGCACTTAGAAACTTTAAGTATATTGCATAGTGGATGAGGCAGATAGCATTACCACTCAGCAATTATCCATTTCCCATAGGTGAGTATTCCAGATTGCCTAAAATTGTCTTCTTTTCAATGTGAGAAACTTTTAGTTCCAAGCATACCAGGATTCTTGGTCTTCTTACTCCCCAGTCCCTTCTCTGGTCATCTGGGGGGGGAATTGTACATCTGTCCCTTGCTTTGGTCAAGGCAATGTGAACCAAAGTGGTCTGTGAGTTGCTTCCAGGTAGAAGAACTTAATTTCCAGTGTTAATACCCCAAATTTTTCTTTTGCCCCATAGTGGGGAGAGCTGTGATTGTTGGGATGGAGGTGTGGTGTCGAGCCATCACAGAAGGCCACTTGCCCTGAACTATCTCCCAGAACACTAGCTGACTTTGTGTTAAGACACTCGATTTTGGTGATATTTGTTACTTCAGACTATCCTATTCTGTTTTGAATTGTATAGTAAGAGTCTACGCAATTTTTCCGTAGCTACCTTGTAATTAGAAAAGGCAGCTTTTGTTTATTTCAAGTAGATTTGTTGAGGGAGGAAACTCACATATTTTTACATACAGAGAAAAAGGAGCCGGTGAAGAAACAGACCAAAGATGCTAGAGAAAGGATGTTTTGGAAGGCAGCCCCACGTGATTAGGGGTGCAGGCAGAAAAGGAAGTGTGGGGAGATCATGGCTCTCTGTGGGATGGCTTAGGAAACAATTGAAAGACAGAGAACTTCTTAGGATGGGGGAGGAGAACTTTCCATAGATGCTACCGTACTCAGAAGAGCAACATGTCACCGAGATTCCTTTCAGCGTTGACATTGTATGGAAATCCTCCTTAAAATCATCCCAGATACATCCGCTAGATTTTTTTTTTATCACCAGAAGACAAAAGAGAAAGTCTAGATAAACTTCCAGTCCAGGCACAATAAAGAATACACTAACAAGTCTGGTAGGGCCTTTTAATCAGCAGAATTCATTATGGCAAATGTGAATAGCTCTGTAGAGTTCCTAATTTCCTGCTTATCTCATTTACTATATTTGTATCATAAATGACTTGACTTGCAGTTTGTTGGCAAGAATAGACAATGGTAATTAAGTAATTATAGACAGGAAATGTTCTTTACTGCACAGGAGCCAGACAGGTGACCGAACACTGTGAAGACGACCCAGTGCCAGGCCGAGCTCAGTGTGGACTTCTCACCGGACAGGCTGGGCGTGGATAGTTCTCACCTCTCACAGGTGTCCCGACCTTAATCTGAAAGCCACTATCCAAATATAGGTGTCCTTTCTGTCAGTACTCATGCAAATTTGAGGGCATTTTAATAGCTCTTTCATAGAACAATTCTCTAAAAATGCAGTTGAAGTTTCTACATTATATGCTTTAATGTTCAGACACAAAGATTTATTTATGGTGAATTCCTGGATGTCAGAACCAGGTGTGCTTCTCATGAATGAGTTAACAGAATCAGAGAGCTGAAGTCAAATCTCTATTTATGTGCTAATACTTGGTGCATGGATGGCTCTATGCAAGGGGCTGGGAATGGCACATAGCACATCCTCTGCCCTATGTAAGGCCAGTGCTATATCTGAACTCTGAACTAGTTCTTTAGGGCAGGGACAAGAAATTAAACTCTGCCCAAAGTATGTGGTGAAGGTGTCAGAAAGGAAATTTGGAGAATCAAAAAGAATTCTCTATTATACCCAGAGCGGAAATGCATGCCAAGGCCTACAGTAGATAAAGCACACAATTTTTAGGAGAGGCAGAATTTTCAATATGGTTGAGAATGTGGATACACAGGTAATACCCCCGGCAACTGCAAAACACATGGATGCTGAGGCCCCTTCCCAGGCATTCTGTCTTTATTGAAGATAGATTGAGATTCGATCTTTCTTATACTTTTCAACAGTTAAGACTGAGTATATCAGTTCTGTATGAAATGGAGAAGAACCATTGCTCCCCTTCCTGAAAGAATCTCAAATATAAAGAAAACCTTGCAGGCCTTCTTATCCACTCCTGTGATATTACGCACAAAGAAGATGAGAACCCAAGAGAATTTATCTGCTCATAAACATACCAGAAATTTCAATCAAAGCTAACATACTCCCAAAAATATTTTTTATACTTTCATAAAGTACTGATGGGACACATTTGGGCCCCATAAATATTTGCTGATTGGCAACAGTCATGAAAGAGAATGAGCATATGTCGTTCAATAGTCACCCATTCTTAGCCAATATCTAGGTTAACCAAGGTTGTTTTGGTTTGACGCAGCCAGGCTTTTCTTGGAAAAATCTGTTTTGACAGTATATTAGCCAGCTATGGCTGTTATATTTAAAATAGTACAGACTGGGTGATTTAAGTAACATAAATTTATTTTCTCACAGTTGTGCCTGTAAGCCCAAGATCAAGGTGCCAGAAGAGTGGTTTTCAGTTTGTAGTAAGGGCTCTCTTCCTGGCTGTGGACTGCCACCTCCTCATATTACCTTCTCTTGGTGCCATTTCCAGTAAAGGTTGCGTGAATACATTTTGCTCTCAGTACTCATGAAGTCAGCAGATAGAGAATGAACCCCTGGTGTCTCCTCTAATAAGAATGCTAATCCTATTGGATGAGGTCCCCACCCCTAGTATCTTATTTACTGTTAATTACTTCCTTACAGGGCCCATCTCCAAATACAGCCACACTGGGGGTTAAGGTTTCAGCATAGGGATTTGGAGGAAACATAAACAGTCCAAAACAGACTGAATAAAATATTTGTCAAGCTTGCGGTATTCATGGTATATACATGCAGGTCTTGAATTACAGGTTTTAAAAGAAGGTGAGGGTTCACTCTGTTTCATTCATTGAGTCTGTGATTTTTCATTTGCATATGAATGCCTTATACATGGTGAATTAGGGTGTGCTTAGTCTGAACACACTTTCAACATCTTGCTCTTGCCTGGCAGGTGGTAAGATGTGAACTAGGCACAGACCCATCTGGATTTTCTTTCCTGAATAATGTGCAGTTTTAAAATTAGACTTGAGTTATAAAATATCCCAAGTATTCAATACCAGACTGTTTAAAAAATTAAAGATTCATAGCTGGTAACACAGAATAGAGAAAGCATTTGGGCTTTGGAATAGACAAAACAGATTTCAAATCCTGGCTGCCTCCCACACTCTAAAATAATGTGGAAGTTGCATAAGTCCTCTCTGAACTTATGTTTCTTTATCTACAAATAAATAATATTAACTTTATGAGTTCTGTGAGGATTGAATGTATTCATTCAACTTTTACTGAATACCTAACTGTTACCAATATATGAACTACTTAACAATTAGTAAGATATGGGGACTGCCCAATCCAACTAGACACAGCGCATTGGAAAACAAAAACCAAAAAGCACACAAAGACTATAGGTCAATTTCATCTGAATGTACTGTGGGCCTGAATGAGCAAGGGTGCAGCAGCTGGGAATACAGAAATTCCTTGAAAGACTCAGGAATTCATAATAGGATATTTGTAATATAGTGTTGCAGATAATATGATAGTGAGTGGTCTGAATATCTATGTCCCAGACAGATTCATAACTTGAATCCAGACCCCCAAAGAAATTAGAAGAAATTAGAAGTTGGGAACTTTAGGCGGTGACTAATTCATGAGGGTGGATCCTTCATGAATGCAATAAGTGCCCTTATACATGAGGCTTCAGAGAGCTCCCTTGCCCCTTTCACTGTCTGAACACAGTGAGATGCAGCCATCTGTGAATCAGAAGTGACCTTCACCAGACACTGAATCCGCCTGCACCTTGTCCTTGAGTATCCAGCCTCCAGAACTATGAGACACAGATTTCTATTGTTAATAATCCACCCGGTTCATGGCTATCTGTTGTGGTAGCCTGAATGGACCCAGAAAAACGGACAGAATGACATAGACAGGAGACCACTGAAGGGCCTGGGGCATGACAAGCTCTTTCCTTCAAGCTAGGCTTGGTAGGGAAACAAAGCTTTTGCATCATTGTGAGATCAAGCACTATTTTGTCTAACATAAATGGGAAGGAAAGAGAGAAATCAGAAGTAAATGTAAAATACATTATGAATAAAAGGAAACCAATTTTAAAAATGTAATGTTCAGGTCTTTTATATTGTACCATAGTATATCGCTTTAATGCGTTGCCCTCCAGACACACTTAATTTGCCACTGTTAGCCAAACGCACAAGTAATTTCAGTAATCTGAAAGTAATAATTACCTTTTATTTCAGGTGAACCAGGCATTGCACATGTGCATTTTACAGATATCACCTCATTTCATACTCCCTGAACTTGCTAAGGAGGCAACAGGGTTCATGAAAACTGAAGGTCAGAAAGATGAAGTGAATGGCCAAGGTCACCTGACACAAGTATAGCCAGTGTTGGAGATGGTTCTAGTCACCACCCTGCACAGACCCAGTGACCTCCTGGAGGCTTCAGGGCAGCATAATCCTTTGCCCCTTTCTCATCTCATTTGAACTCACGGAAACAAAAGACAACTCTTACCTACAATGGAGCATCATCATAAGACAGTGGAGTCCCCACCTTAAATAGAAATAATATCAATTTAAGAAAATAAATATTTTCAGCATCAGAAATATGATTATTGAAGAATACCTCCAATTATGCTAATATGTAACTGCACAGAGAGAAAAGAAGGGTGGGAAGATGAGAGAGAGAGAGAAAAATGGGGAAGGATATTTGTTTGAGTCTCACTTTGTAACCCTCTGTAGAGTGCAGTGGCTTCATAGCTCACAGCAACTCAAACTCTTGGGCTCAAGTGATCCTCTTGGCTCAGCCTCTGAAGTAGCTGGGACTACAGGAGCTCATCACAATGCCCATCTATATTTAGAGATGGAGTTTCACTTTTGCTCAGGCTGATCTCAAATTCCTGAGTTCAGGTGATCCACCAGCCTCGGCCTCCCAGGGTGCTAGGATTACAGGCATGAACCACCACACCTGCTGGGAAGGATATTTGTTAAGCCAAGGGAGATTTTGATGTTATTGCTGTATCTGTGTATATATAGTCTTCAATAGTCAATGATCTCAAATGCTACCAACTTGGGTTCCTTTGACATAAATACACGCCCTTAAGTAAAAGTGCTACTAACTGAAAAATGAAAGCAGTTCCTATGACTGCATGCTCACCCACCAGACAGGCCCGGCGGTCCTCTGCGCTGTGATCTGCTGCAGAAGTCATACATATTATCTACCAGGCAGCAACACAAGAGTGTTGTCCCTAACTGGCTGGCCCAAGAGGGGGTGAGCAGCTGTCACAGTCCAGCCTGAAGTGGTTGACAGAGTCTTTGACTCTGTTTTTCTGTAGTTGACACCAGTCTTTGTTTTTCAATCCATCCCCCAAACTTGCTTTTGTCTGGCTCAGTGACAGAGACTTTCCAGTTTTCCAGTTTCATTTTCAAGTTTCTGGGTTGCCTTGGCCTTGTGCCACTGGTAGTACCCTGTGATATACTGGGCTCTTAATGCTACAACTCCAGAACCCTGGGACATGTGGGGTTGTGTGACTGAGGCATACCAGTGGATTTCCTTGGTCCATCTGCCCGTTCCTTGCTCTTCCCTGAGCCACACAGATCAATGGTGACCACTTATTATGTTCTGCAATGAAATCGTGGGGTGGGGTACAAAAATATTGCATTTCAAGGTCCACACCCGAGGCCAACTCATAATTCAAATCCTGGGTGTAGAACCAAGATCAGGGGCCAAGCTGAAGTCCATTGCCATGTGTGAGGACAGAGGAGAGGAAGAGTCAAACTGAGCTAGAGTTGAAATGGTAAACAGCAACTAGAAAAATAGGAACTGGATAAAAATGGAGGAAGACTCCAACCAGCGTTCAGTGTGGCCAAGGTGTAGTCTTGCCACTGAGACTTCCTGTGCAGAGTCATATTTCCCAGCTCAGGCTACGGGCTTTGCACAACAGGAGCTCCCATTCTCAGACAACTCTTCCCTTCACGGAAATGATGAAGTGTTGGTGACACTCTGGCCTTGGGTCAGATTGTGTAATATTAAAATAAGGATGTGTTCATAATAAGGATTAACTACTACTAACTGTGAGCTGTCCCATTCATACACACTACGTCATGCAATGCCCTCTCACAAAAGTGGTGGGAAGCTGCTTAGGGTAAACATTAAGGCTACAGTAAGTCTGTTAAAATAAAGGAAACTGAGCACTAGCAAGTAAAGGTGTACCAGAGCCCAGTGGGTCGTGATTTTTCGGACCTGAGCTTCCTGGCGGCACCTACACACAGGAAGATGGGCGTAACTGTCAATTCAAGGGAAACATCATTATGCCTGACAAAAGGAAATAGCTTGGATGGAAAAACCACCTCACATGAAAAAATGGATTACTTCATGCAATCTTCTTATCGTTCCCACATTTTATTTTATTTTTTATTTTTTATTTTTTTAATTATCTTAATCATTAAATCATAACTGTGTACAATAGTGTAATCAAGGGGTACAATGTGCTGGCTTCATATACAGTCTTAACTATTTTCATCAACCTGATTAACATAGCCCTCCTGGCAATTTCTCCATGATTATATGAAGACATTTGTATTCTGCATTTAGCAAGGTTTGCCTGTACCCTTCTAAGATGCACTGTAGGTGTGCCCCCACCAATTACCCTCCCTCCACCCCACCCTTCCCTCACCTCTCCCTACCTTTGCCCCTGTCCCTATATTCTTATGTTATAGTTGGGTTATAGCCTTCATATGACAGCTATAAATTAGCTTCATAGTAGGGCTGAGTACATTGGATACTTTTTCTTCCATTCTTGAGATACTTTGCTAAGAAGAATATGTTCCAGCTTCATCCATGTAAACATGAAAGAGGCAAAGTCTCCATCTTTCTTTAAGGCTGCATAATATTCCATGGTATACATGTACCACAATTTATTAATCCATTCATGGATCGATGGGCACTTAGGTTTCTTCCATGACTTAGCAATTATGAATTGGGCTGGAATAAACATTCTGGTACA
>CAUYRH010128365.1:0-33074 GCA_963574655.1 Perodicticus potto | reverse complement strand
TTTGGGAGCATTCAAAAGCTTTGTCTTCCATGTCAGAAATCCTTTCTTCTGCTTGCTCCATTCTGTTACTGAGGGATTCTACTGTATTTCTCAGATCTTTGAGGGCTGCAACTTCTTGTCTCAATGTGTCAAAATCTTTGGTAATTTGGTCTTTGAATTCCTTGACTTCTTGAGACAATTTTGAAATGCTCCCAGAATTTCTAATTCTAATTTTTTCTCTATTGTATTGATCTTGTTTGCAATCCAAATTCTGAATTCGATTTCTGACATCTCAGCCATCTGTTTACGCAAAGGATCGTCATTTGTGTCCGCCAACTTGTTCCTTGGGGGGATTGATCTACTCTGGTTGTTCATGTTTTCAGAGCTTTTCTGTTGATTCCGCCCCATGTTTATTTTGCACCGTTTGGCTGGGTGAGTAGGTAAGGATAAGTTGGGTTGAGGGTTCTAGGAGTAGTGATTGACCAGTCCTTCCTTTGCCTGTAAGCTGGGACTGGTGTTTGTACCTTTTCCCCTTGAGTTTTGCCAACTCGTACTTTGCTACTGCCTGCGAAACTGGGGCCTTCTTGATGTGGTGGGGTTAAGTGGCTCTGTCTTATTTTCAGCTGATCTCTGTCTTACCCTAGAGAATTGGTTACTCTGTATTGGAATCTCAGCTGTGGAGAAATACCATTAGTTAGGTCACCACACCCCCACAACAATTCCACAATAATTGGAAAAGGAAAATCAAACCTTCCCACTGCCACACACCCAGTGTACAATGTTGGAAAGTCCTCGGGTGATTAACCCAGTTGAAGAGGTCCCAATCAATTGTCCCAGCCAGTACCAACCTCAAATCAAAGAGTTAAAAAGTCTCTGGCGATTAGATAGCAGGAGTCTGCTGGCAGCTTTAGTGTAACTCACTCCAGGGTTCCGTGAGCTCAGGAGGGGCCCCCCCAGCCCGTAAATTGGCCTGGGAAGGTTGCTGCCTCCTTCCCCGCCTTGCCCCTCTGTCACACCCAGTCTCTGGTAACCCTGCAGGGCTGTGATCCAGTTCCCTCCAATGAGCAGAAGCTCCAGAGGTTTGCACCTGCCTAGGTCACATGGGTCTCTGTGGCTCCTCAGCCAGTCCACCAGTTATGTCTGTGTTGGCAGCGGGCAGGTGAGGCCTAACAACCTGGGTACTTGATATGGGCTGGTGTGATTCACTCAGTTGCAGCCCTGTCCCTGATTGATGTAAAGTAGATGAAAAAGCTGATAGAACAGAACAAGTTCACAGAATTTCTGCCCTGTGGAAGAGACGCTGGGCTGCTAATAGTCCTGACTCAGTCTGTGAGATTCAGCCCTTTGTCTTGGCTGTTATCCCCTGAGGGCCAGGTGTGACCGAACTTTAGCAAAGCTTTCTCAGTGCTGCCACTTGGTGCCTCAGGGGACTGCCTCTCCACATCAGCCACCTCTCGGCTCACTATTCCTCTCACCACTCCCGAGCTGGGAAAACAGCACAGACCAGTACAGCCCATGCCCTGTCCGCACCCCTCGAGAAAGTGTCCAAGAATCTGGACTCCATGGGGGACAGACCTCCAGACCTCAGGGTGAGAGTGGAGGGGAGTGCTGGGAGTTCCAACTTGCAGGTAGAGAATATATGCAGTTTCTATACAGTTTTATGCCTGGCAGGAGAGCGCCACAGCACTCTAGTAGGGTAAGGAGGTCCAGTTTTTAGAGGGTCTCTCCCATGGGGTAGAGTGGGAGGACATCTGAACTCTGCTCACTTGCTTGTATGGAAGTATGGCGTATAGTGCCAGCCCCTCTCATGGGGGAGGGGACTCCCGTCCGCTTGGTGATGTGCTCTGTACCTTTTATTTGTATCCTTGGGGTCGCAGGTCGCTCCATCAGGGTTGATGTGTGTTCTTTGACCTTCTCTTTTGGCTCAGTTCCAAACCGTTGGCTTTCCTGCTAAATTTCTGTCTTTTAACTCTCCTTCTGAACGGGAGCATTTGCAGAAAGGTGGCTACAGATCGCCATCTTGGCTCCTCCCCTCCCCAAGGCTGAATAATATTTCACACACATTTTCTTTGTTTATTTTTCAACAGAAATTTAAGTTGTTTTCATATCTTGGTTATTATTAAAATGTTTCAATACTTATGAGGTTTCAGATATTTCTTCAAGATATTGATTTCATTTCCTTTGAATATATACCTAGAAGTGAGACTGTGGGATCCTAAGGTGGCTGTATTTTTTATTTTTTTAGGAATCTCCACACTGTTTTCCATAGATGGCTATACCAATTTACATTCCCATCAGCAATGTGGACGTGTTCTTTTTTTCTGCACATTCTGTGAACATTTGCTATCTTTTGTTGAACTCATAAAAACAGAATGGTGGTTACCAGGGATTGGGGAGCCGGTGGGGGGAAATAGAGAAATGTTGGTCAAAGAGTACAAAGTTCCAGTTTACAAGATGAATTGAAGATCTGATGTGTAGTATGGTAACTATGGTTAATAATACTGTATTATATACTTGAAATTTGCTAACAGAGTTTATCTTAAGCGTGTCCTGCACACACAAATTATGTGATGCTATTTATATTTTAATTATCTTGATTGTGGTAATTCACTTCACAATATATATGTATGTCAAAAAATCATATTATACACCAAGAAGATTAATAATATTTGTCAATTATACCTCAATAAAGCTGAGCAGGTAGGGAAATGGCTTGTACTTCTTTAGGTAAAGAAAGAAGACAAGAAGGACATCCATGCAGAAGCGTCATGAAATACAATGGAGAGAAAAAGAGAGAGGGGGAAAAAAAAATAACACAAATGGCACAACTTTCATGTCATATAATGGATTCTAACTGAATGTTTATGAAGGAGTGTATAGAAGTTTTACCTTCCAGGCACTAGTATAAGGCCATGATCGTAGTTGATATATGATAAATATTTTTTGAATAAATAAATAAAAACCTAGGTCTTTTTCTATTTGTAACTTTTTAAAGATACACAAAATCCAGTAAACTAGGTTTTTAGATGCTTAGTGCTTTAATTATCTGAGAAACTGCTGTGAGTAGTCAGGGGTCTAATGGCTTTCTGAGGCACCATGCAGCTGTGGAACAGGGGCTTTTGCAGGCAAATGGGGAGTGAAAGACCAACCCCAGAGAGGTGTGTCGGCTCTGGGTTGGTCCCAGAGTTGTGAGACAGGGATGGGGAGTGGAGCGCCAAGAGGAAGAGTACTAGTGATGACAGAAGAAAGAACACTGCATGTCTTAGCACAAAACCTATGTTTGCTTGTGTGGTTTGCAGTACTCACAAAACACCAGTCACACCTCACTGATTCCTTGCTGTACCATGGACCCACTGTGCATTATTCCACATCCATCAATTGCTAGACATGATGAAAACACCTCTGGTTATTTTCTGTTCTGACTAGAAGTGGTGATAAAGATGAATTTCCTTTGAAAAGGGTTGAATACGTCCAATAATGATGGTAATTGGGGATTATCATCATCACCATTAACTCATGAGTCTCTTTTTTCTTTGCCAGATGGCAAAGCTTAAAGTTGAACATGTGTGTATGTGTGCAAATGAAAATAAGGCATATTTCCCCATAGATATTTAGAAGCTTTGCTTTCTAAACCAAAGTTGGAGTAAGAGTTTGGATGTATGCACAAACACAGTACATGCATACAGGCACTCATATGCACACACACACACACATTCTCCTATTTATACACTCACTCTTCCCCAGATGGGAACCCTAAGTCCAT
This sequence comes from Perodicticus potto, assembly GCA_963574655.1. Taxonomy (NCBI): domain Eukaryota; kingdom Metazoa; phylum Chordata; class Mammalia; order Primates; family Lorisidae; genus Perodicticus; species Perodicticus potto. The sequence goes on along the minus strand of CAUYRH010128365.1, from coordinate 29,332 downwards.
TCAGTGACCATGCTAACAAAAGACTAGTTCACTATCTCTTTCTTTGAAGCCAGTGAATTCTGAATTGTGCTTTCTAAGGGGCCTGTGGTACAAGGAAGTTAAAGGAAATGGTAGAATCTGAGAAGTTCTAGAATCTGGAATTTACATATATAGAATGCTCTCCTAGAGTCTATTTCAGTCCTAGCATAGACACAAGCATGGACAAAACTAACTGCTGATGTTAAATGCTTCCACAAAGAGAACCGTTTTAACTCTGCTGTAAACTTTCAGGTTATACCCAAATTAATAAGGCAAAGTCTATGCAGATGAGCCCAAATGCATATTGTTTTCAGTACTTGAAAATATTTGTTACCTTGCCTTTGTTGTTGTGTTTTGGTAGGGAGCATAAGGCAGATATAAGGGCCAGAATGTTGCCTAGTATCTCATTTTTTAATATTTAACTCAATACCAATATCTGCCTTTCATAGTCTGTTTTTGCCTCACTTCTGTCCCTTAATGAAGCATTGCTTTGTTTTGGTATAAGAAAGAGGAAGCACAACAGGGTGAAGCCACATTCTCAAGATAGTACAAGTCTCCTGAGAAGCAAGAGTCTTTCGATATGTATTCCGTGTTCCTAGTATGGGACTTTATTAAGTAAATAGCAAAACACCTCCATTTGCTTTAGATTTCTTATCAGTGTGGTTCTTATTGTGGCAAGATGGGCAAAAGTTCCTAAATAAATGCTTCATTTTTCCATCTCTGTTTATGTGAGTAGCTAAATCTAGAGAAATTTCTTTTATATAGCTCAAGGAAAATGCTATTATATTTGATTAAGTTCAAGATACAACATTGACTTTATCTCTTGCTTTTTAATGAACCCAGTGTTCAAACTGCCTCCTTTTTCATTCTTTCCCATTACTTTGCAGATCTATGAGAGTAAGTGGGAAAACGCAGTATTCAGAATTTAGGAGGTTCACAAGCAATAACTTTACTCTTTCTGCTCTAACCAAGAGTCTAGGGATTTGGCTTCCAAAGCAAATCTGCCCTTCTAGTCAGGATTATATAACCAAGGGCTGAATGATTGTAAGTAGCAATTTATGGAGAAAGACCTTATTTGCAACCTTCATTAATTTATTTATATCTTAATTACTATTTTCAGATTTTCTGGAGGTGATTTTCTAAATGTCCATAACTGGATTTGTTTTTTTCTTTTGTTTCTTCCTTTAAAAAAAAAACTTCTATAAATATATTTATTGGGTTAAGGAACCTAGTATATAATTTTTAAATGTTGCTATCTAATGCTAAGGTTTTACTGGTCACCCACTTACAATATAGTAAGGCATAGAAATATGAAAATTTCAGTAAGTATTTATGGAGAGCTTAGTGGTCACAAGGCCATATTAAAAATACAATTTTTTAGTAGAGACTGAATTCCAAGCTACAGAAGTACCATTTAAAGTGAGATGTAAAGGTTGAAAGGGGTCTAATTGGATTAGACTTTTTAACATAGGGAGATAGGAAACCATCTTTCAAGCCTCTCTGTAACATCACTTAGTCAGAAAAGATTGGCCATGAGTCCCTCAACCTAAACAAATATTTCCTCTACATTTTATTTTAATTTCTTATCATTTTTGTGATTTGTTTCTTTATATTTATCTGCATGATTACTTAACATCTTTCTCCAGTGCTAGACTATAAATACCACAGGGGCAAGTATTATATCTGTTTTATTTATTTGCATAGCTTATTATATGGTATGATAAATAATAGTCTACTAATGTTAATGATAAAAAGATTAGATTATGTCATATAGGAAATATAACTATCACTTATTGAGCCCTTACTATCTGCTAAGTACTTTTAAAAAACTCATTTAATCCTCTAACAATGCTCTAAAGTATATATTTTCTTAATTTTATATATAAAGCAACTTAAGCTCAGAAGTTTGAAGTATACTTCTGTACTAGAAGGAAATGACTGAAACACCCTACATTTGGAGATAAATAAATCTTTGCAGACAAAGCAAACATCAAGTGTCACCATACTTTACAATATCAGTACTATTCAGACCATGTTTTGTGAATGTGTATCTCAGCATAATTAGAAACTAAGAATGATAAACAATAAAGTTAGGGAAATAGCTGAAAACAAAGTCTCCAGAAAAGAGAAAATCAAGATGAATTTTAAAAATATTTATAAATTAGCTATAAATAAAATACTATAAATCAAATTTACAGGAATGCAGAGGTGGACGCAATTTTATTGCCTTGAATTTTCACATTACAAAAATATGGAAGAAATAATGATAATTAATGAATTACTTAAACCAGGGCCTATTTGGGAGACAAACCATATCAGACATTTGAAAATGGAACATTTAACATAACAAACTGCTAACTAAGAAAAAAATATTGTGTACTATTCAGTAGGGCAAAAGAATACTCTGAGACATAGTAGAGAAGACAATTGTAGATGTAGCTGGCACCCTTAGCACCGATGGAAAAGTCAACAAGGAAAAGCTTAGAAACTTAGAAGAGAGGGTCTGTAAAGACAAGATTTAGACCTCTGAGAGATGGCAGAGGTTTTCCAAAAGCATACCAGCTGTCAAGCCGGTTGCTTATGGCACTTACCAGGATCCAGAGGGCAGCATGCCCCCATGACAAAAAACATTGCTGACTTTCTGTGTTTTGATGGACACACGTATAGCTATTTTACAAAAGCAATTTGTGTAGTCAAAACATTTGTAACCCCATAATATTCTGAAATAAAAACAAAACAAAGCAACAACTAAAATATTGCTGAAGAAATGAACCATGCTTTGAACTGACCTGCTATTCCTGGGAATGCTACAGATATCAGCCAGGGACCAGACAACTTACTATGGCAAAGAAGCAAGTAATGTCTCTCTCCAGTCTTGTGTTCTCTTTCTAGTGTCCTTACTGACAAGGATTACATAGGGCCAGCTAGAAGAAAAGACATTTGATTTGCTAAGTCCAGCTGCAAAATCACAAAAGAGAGAAAAAGAAGGGTGACTAGGAAATGAGAAGCAAAATATTAATAACAGGTATATTAAGGTTTCAACAGAATATGCTACATAACAGAATAAACTCAAAGAAAATAAGGAAGAAAATAATATGGAATTATTTTAAATATTTTTATAATAAGGAGGACTGATAGAATTTTTAATTTGTCAAAGCTAATAAAATAGAAAACTTAAAAAAAATAAATAAAACCATGATACAACTAAAGATAAGGCAGAAATCAAAAATAAAAATATACACACTCACAAAACATGGTCTGACTAGTACTGATATTGTAAAGTATGGTGACACTTGGTGTTTGCTCTGTCTGTAAAGCTTTATTTATCTCCAAATGTAGGGTGGTTCAGTCATTTCCTTTTAAGTAACAGTGTCCTAAAATCTAATGGCTGAAAATAATAATTTATATTTACTTTCAGAACTTTACAGGTTGACTTACACCAAAGATTGAAGTCTCACATGAAATTGCAATGAGCTATGGGCTGGTACTGAAAGATTAGGAAAGGTAGACATCCAGGAATGCATTTTCAACCATATTTCTGACACCTCAGCTGGAGTAACTGAAACATCATAGGGCAGGTTGATGTTTCTCTTTCCACTAGTGTCCACCATATAAACCTGAGCTTCCTCACAGCATGGTAGTCTCAAGTAACTGGGTTTCTTGAGTAACTGGCTTACCCAGGAACATTCCTCTTGACCAAAGTGTAAGCTGCAATACTTTATTATTATTTTTTTTTAATTTCAAAATGTTAGGGGATAAACATGTTTTGTTACATACTTTATTTCTGTACAGGTTGAGTCAAAGTTACATATGTAACTGTGCCCCTCACCCAGATAGTGTGCACTGTACCCAATAGACATGAATTTACCTATCCCCTCCTCCCCCTCCTTCCTGCTTGATTTTCACGGAGATTTACTTCTGTATGTTCACTCTAGTGTTGATTGATTAGTTTCCATTGGTATGGAGTACATGTGTTTGTTTCTCCATTCTCATGACATTTCAGTTAGAAGAATAGTTTCCATTACCCTCCAGGTTCTCCAAAATGATACTAGATCACCACTTTTGTTATGACTATTACTCCATAGTATGCATCTACCATTTTTTTTGCATATACCACATTTTATTAATCTATTCATGTATTGGTGGACACAGGTTGTTTCCACGTCTTTCTGATTGTGAGTTGTGCTACTATAAAACTTCAAGTGCAGGTGTCTTTTTTATAAAATGACTTCTTCTCCTTTAGGTATATACCTGACATTTGATGCTGGATCAAATGATAGGTCTACATGAAGTTCTTTGAGGTATCTCCATACAATTTTCCAACGAGATTGCTCTAGTTTGCAATTCCACTAGCAGTGCAGAAGCTGTAATACTTAATTAATCTTGCAAGTCACACATCATCTCAGCTTAATGGGTTTTCCTATATTCAGTGCCAATAGGGAAACAAGAGTGTTAGCAGCAAGAGCTGTGGTTTACGGGAGGGTTATCTTTGGAGACTCCAAGGATATTCTCTTGTGGTCATTAGAAAATGAACCATGCTCTTCCAATCTATGATATCCTCACTGTTTTATTTTTGTCCATCTTTATTTCCACTTTGCCTGCCCTAGATATTGCTTAGAATTTTTTTGTAAGTGTATGATTTTTTTTTATTGTTTTCTAACTGTATTGGTCTATGCTCATAATGTTCTGAATATGACCAATTGTATTTTTAAGTGTGGTGTTACTTTTCTATTTGACTTAAGAATATCCTAGAGGATTGTTTTAAAATCTATCATGAAACTGGGTTTCTTAATTCTATTTAATGTTACATCAATGTTTGCCTTTTACTTTTAAAGACATATTAGACATACATATTTAAATTTTATTATCTTCTTGAGGAATGATTTATACTTATGATTATCTCATTATTTCCCCGTATTATTTAATGATAATTTTTGCCTTAATGTTATTTTTCTGCATATTTATAAAAAATATAACACCTTAACTTTTGTTATTATTTGTTATCATTTTATCTATTTGTTTTCAATGTTTTTGTGTTCTTAAATTTTAGGTCTGTCTCCTGCAAAGAGAATATAGCTCTGATTGCTAGGTTTTATCATCGACCCACTCCAACAATTATTATATTTTAACTGGGGAGTTTAATTAATTTTCAGAATTTCTTCATCTCCTTTTATTTATACTTTTTAAATTATTTTTATTAAATCATAAACACATAGATCATGTATACATTAATGCATTTATGGGGTACAATGTACTGATTTCATAGAATTAGGAACGCTTACATCACACTGGTTAATATATACCTCATCTCAATTACTTAATTATTATGTTAAGACATTTATACTCTATACTAATAGATCTGACATGTATGCTTGCATTATGCACCATAGGTGTGATCCCACAATTCACCCTCCCTCAATCTGCCCTCCTCTCTCCCCTTCCATTGCCCCTCCTCCCTCTTTCATCTTGGGCCATAGTTGTGATCTATTCTTCATATGAAAGTGTGAGTGATTGTAAATTGGTTTCATAATAATACTGAGTACACTGGATATTTTTTCTTCCATTCTTGAGATACTTTACTAAGTAGGATATGTTCCAGCTCCATCCATGTAAACGTAAAAGAGGTGAAGTCTCCATCTTTTTTTAAGGCTGAATAATCTTCCATGGTATACATATACCACAGTTTATTAATCCACTCATGGGTCAATGGGCAATTGGCCTTCTTCCATGACTTGGCTATTATGAATTGGGCTGCAATAAACAATCTGGTACAAAAATATTTGTTATAAAGTGATTTTTTGCCTTTTGGGTATACACCAAGATCAAACATCAGGTCTACTTTTAGATCCCTGAGTAATCTCCATACTTCTTTCCAAAAGGGATGCATTAGCTTGCACCCCCACCAGCAGTGCAGAAGTGTTCCCTTTTCTCCACATCCATGTCAACCTCTTTTGTGTTGAGATTTTGTTATGTGGGCCAGTCTTACAGGAGTTAGATGATATCTCAAAGTGGTTTTGATTTGCATTTCTCTGATGATTTAAGATGATGAGCATTTTTTCATGTGTCTGTAGGTCATGTGCCTATCTTCTTCAGTGCAGATTCTGTTCATGTCCCTTGCCCACAGTGAAATGGGATTACTTGTTCTTTTCTTATTTGTAAGTTTGAGTTCTCTGTGGATTCTGGTTATCAAACCTTTGTCAGAAGCATAACCTGCAAATATCCTCTCCCATTCTGAGGTCTGTCTGCTTGGTTTACTTACTGTGTTCTTGGCTGTGCAGAAGCTTTTTAGTTTGATCAGATCCCAGTAATGTATTTTTGGTGTTGCTACAATTCCCCGTGGGGGTCCTCCTCATAAAGTATTCTCCCAGGCCAATTTCTTCAAGTGTTTTCCCTGAACCCTCTCCAAGTATCTTTATACTGTCATGTCTTAGGTTTAAATCTTTTATCCAGTGAGAGTCAATTTTTGTTAATGGTGAAAGGTGTGGGTCCAGTTTCAGTCTTCTACAAGTAGCCAGCCAATTCTCCCAGCACCGTTTGTTAAAATAGGGAATCTTTTCCCCAATTTATATTTTTGATGGGCTTATCAAAGATCAAATGACACTAAGTGTCTGGGTTCATCTCTTGGTTCTCAATTCTGTTTCATACATCTACCTCTCTATTTTTGTGCCAATATCATGCTGTTTTGATCACTATAGATTTGTAGTATAGTTTGAAGTCTGGTAGCATGATTCTTCCTGATTTTTTTTTTATTTCTGAGTAATGCTATTGGCTATTCAATGTTTTTTTCTGGTTCCATATAAAACAAAGTACTATTTTTTCTAGATCTTTAAAGTATGATGGGTGCTTTGATAGGGATTGCATTAAATTTGTTCATTACTTTCGGTAATGTGGACATTTTAACAATGTTGATTCTGCCTAGCCATGAGCATATGTTTTCCATTTGTTAACATCATCAGCTGTTTCTTTTCTCAGAGTTTCATAGTTCCCTTTATAGAGATCTTTCACATCCTTTATTAGGTAAATTCCCAAATATTTCATCTTCTTTGGCACAACTGTAAAGGGAATAAAGTCCTTGAGTGTTTTTTTGGCTTGTCAATTATTAGTATATATAAAAGCTACCGATGTGTGAGTATTGATTTTGTATCCTGATATGCTACTATATTCCTTGATCACTTCTAAGAGTTTTGTTGTTGAGTCCCTGGCATTTTCCAGGTATACAATCATATCACCTGAAAGAGTGAAAATTTGATCTCCTCTGGCTCTATTTGTATACTCTTTATCGCCTTCTCTTCCCTGATAATGATAGCTAAGAGTTCCACTACAATGTTAAAAAGCAGTGGAGATAATGGGCATTCTTGCCTGGTTCCTGATCTGAGTGGAAATGTTATCAATTTTACTCCATTCAATATGATATTGGCTGTGGGTTTGCTGTAGATAACCTCTATCAGTTTAAGAAAAGTCCCTTCTGTATCTATTTTCTTAAGTGTTCTGATCATGTAAGGATGCTGGATATTGTCAAAAGCTTTTTCTGCATCAATTGAGTGAATCATATGGTCTTTGTTTTTTAATGTGTTTATGTGATGTATCATTTTTATAGATTTACTTATGTTGAACCAACTGAGAGACCCTGGGATAAAACTCTCTTGGTCATGGTGTATAATTTGTTTGATGTGTTGCTGGATTCTGTTTGCTAGGATCTTATTGAATATTTTTGCATCTATGTTAATTCAAGATATTGGTCTATAGTTTTCTTTTCTTGCTGGGTCTTTTCCTGGTTTGCATATCAGGATGATATTTGCTTCATAGAATGTGTTGGGAAGTACTCCTTTTTTGATGTTTTGGAAAAGGTTAAGTAACTAGTTCCTCTTTAAAGTTCCTCTGATGTGAAGCCATCTGGTCCTGGACTCTTCTTTTTTGGGAGATTTCGTATAGTTGATTCTATTTCAGTACTTGATATAGGTCTGTTCAGCATTTCCAATTCTTTTTGATTAAGTCTAGGAAGTTGGCGTGCTTCCAAATATCAGTCAATTTCTTTCAGATTTTCATATTTCTGAGAATAAAGTTTTTTATAGTATTTATTAAGGATTCTTTTAATTTCTGAGGTGTCTGTTGTTATTTTGCCTTTGTCACTTCTGATTGACGATACTATGGATTTTAATTTTCTATTTTTGGTTAGGTTGGCCAAAGATTTATTAATTTTGTTGAATTTTTCAAAAAACCAACTTTTTGATTCATTGATCTTTTGAATAATTCTTCTGTTTTCAATTTCATTTAATTCTACTCTAAGTTTAGTTATTTCTTTTCTTTTGCTGGGTTTGGGTTTGGAATGTTCTTCCTTTTCCAGTTGCTTAAGATGTCCCATTAAATTATTGACTTCCTCTCTTTCTATTCTCTTGAGGAAGGATTACAATGCTATAAATTTCCCTCTTGGGACTGCCTTTGTAGTATCCTGCAGGTTCTGATAATTCATGTCTTCATTATTGTTTTGTTCCAAAAATTTGGCAATTTCCTTCTTAATCTCATCTATGACCCAGGTATCATTCAGGAGAAGGTTATCTACTTTCCATGTCCTTGTATAAGTATGAAGATACCTCTGATTGGTGAGTTCAACTTTTATTGCAGATGATATGAAAAAATACAGGGAATAATTCTATACTTTTAAATTTGCTGAGGCTAAACTTGTGACCTAAGATGTGATCAATTTGGAGGATGTTCCATGGGCTGATGAGAATGTATATTCAGTTTTGTTAGGTTGAAATATTCTGTAGATGCCTGTTAAATTCAATTGTTGTATGATGAAGTTTAAGTCCAAAATTTCTTTGCTTAGTTTCTTATTGGAGGATCTATCCAACAGTGCCAAAGGGGCGTGAAAATATCTAACTATTATGCTGCTGGAAGATATTAAATTGCTCATGTCTGTTAGAGTCTCCCTTATAAATTGAGGAGCATTCTGGCTGGGTGCATAAATGTTAACAATTGACATTTCATCACATTGAGTGTTTCCCTTAACAAATATGAAGTGACCATCCTTGTCTTTTCTTACTTTTGTTGGTTTAAAGCCTAATGTATCTGCAAATATACATATTTTTTCTGGTTTCTGCTTTTTTCCGATTTCTGTTTGCCTGGATTAGAGATGCCCATCCCTTCATCCTGAGTCTATATTTACCCTTTAAGGTAAGATGAGATTCTTGTATTCAGAAGATATCTGGCCTGAGTTTTTGTATCCAGTCAGCCAACCTGTGCCTCTTAAGAGGACAGTTAAAGCCACTCACATTAATTGAGAGTATTGATAAGCTTGGTAGTATTTGGGGTGTCAAGTTTTTTGAAAGTTCAGTGGAAATTTTGAATCTTTCACCACTGTGGAAATTGGGTTTGGGTCAAGAATTTCAGAGTGAGTTTACTTTGGTGGTACAGCATTGTGCTGGTCATTATGGAGGATGGGTCTGAGGATATCCTGAAGAGCTAATTTGGTTATGGCAAATTTCTTCAATGTGTGTATGTCTCTAAAGTATTTAACTTCTCTGTCATAAATGAAGCTCAGTTTATCTGGATATAGTATCCTGGGCTGAAAGTTGTTTTGTTTTAAGAGATTAAAGGTCAATGACCATCCTCTGTGGCTTCAAAACTTTCAGCAGAGAAATCTGCATATTCTTTCCCTTGTAGGTTATGATTTTCTTATGTCTGGCTGCTTGCAGGATTTTCTCCTTCATATTAACTTTGGCAAAGTTAATTACAATGTGTCTAGAAGATGCTTTATTTGAGTTGAGTCCTGCTGGGATTCTGAAAGTGTCTGCTATCTGAATTTCAGTTTTCTTGCCATGCTTGGGAAGTTCTCCTCAATTATCTTTTGGAGTAGAGTATCTGTGCCTTTCAGACCATCTTCTTCTCCTTCAGGGATTCCTATGAGATGAATGTTTGCTCTTTTGGAGTGGTCCCACAATTCTCTCAGGGAATGATCCATTTTTGCTCTCTACTTCTCTTCCTCTTTGATTGTTTGGGAGCGTTCAAAAGCTTTGTCTTCCATGTCAGAGATCCTTTCTTCTGCCTGCTCAATTTTGTTACTGAGGAATTCTACTGTATTTCTCAGATCTTTGAGCATTCCAAGTTCTCGCCTCAATGTTTCAAAATCTTTGGTGATTTTGTCTTTGAATTCATTAAGCAACTTTTGAATTGCTCCTTGAATGTCTAATTCCATCTTTATCTCCATTCTGTTAATCTTATTTGTAATGCAAATTCTGAATTCAACTTCTGACATCTGAGCCATTTGTTTATAAATAGGGTCTTCTGTTGTGTCTCCTTTGTCATTCCTTGGGGGAGTTGATCTACTCTGATTATTCATGTTACCAGAGTTTTTCCAGGGTTTTCGTCCCATGATTATTTTTCACCATTTGGCTAGAGAAGCTGGCAAGGTGAAATTGAATTGAATTAACTCCTAGAATTGTAATTAACTAGCCCTTGACCAAAGAACTGGTACTGGAGATTGCAGCTTTTCCCTTGGAGCTTTACAAAGGTCCCATTCAGAACTACTGCCTGAAACTCTGCTTGGTGTGGTGGGCTAGATGTCACTAACTGGTATTCAGCTAGTCTCTGTCCAATCCTAGTGAATAAGTGGCTTTGGGCTGAAACCTCAGCTGTGGTGATATATAAGCAACTAAGACACCCCCCATACACACAGGTGACAACTGAAAGGGGAGAATCCCACAATTCCACAACAATACAACCAGGGTACCAACTTGGTGGGTCTCAGGCGATTGGCCCAGGTCAAGAGTTCCAAACCAATTGTCCCTATCAACAAAAACACCAATCAGGTTGGAGTGTTCAAAAGATCTTAAGCATCTAGGCAGCAGGGGTCCACTGGCAGCTCAATTTGACCCCAGTGGAAGGGACCATGGAGCTGCCACCACTGTCAGGGGTGGTGATGACACTGTCCCAGGGGTGGTGCCCCTGATCTGGGGTATTGCTGTATGCAGGTCACAGGAGCTGGGCAGGAATGGGAAGGTGGAGCTGCTGAGCCCCAGTCTTGTGATGCAGAAACTGGGCGGGAAGTTGAAGGGTGGAGTCGCCGGCCTTAGGAGCCTCAGGGCTCATAGGAGCTGGGCAGGACTCAATGGCCACAGGTCTCAGGAGCCAGGTGGGGAGCCAAAGGGAAGAGTATCTGGCCATGGGCCCCATGGGTCACAGAAGCCAGGTGGGAGTCACTGCCCGGGGGGCCGGATGTCAAAGAGCCTGGCATGAGTTGCCAAACACATGGGTCATGGGGAGCCAGATGGGATTTGCTGCCACAGCTGCTGGTTGCAGGATCCTGGCAAGGAGCTGAGGTGCTCAATGGGGACTGCAGAGCCAGGGAGCAGGTGGTCCGTGGTCCCTGGTGGTCTGTAGTGCGGGACCTGAGCTATGCTCTTTCAAACATGGGGCAAGTCTCTCTCCCTTTGTGACTTCCTATCTCTATTAAAGTTATAGTTTCAGCACAATGGTCCCACAGCTCGTGAGTGCCCTGCCCTAGCAAAAAATCTGCCAAAGGCTCAGGATTTTGCAGGGGATAATCTTCCAGGCCTCCAGGAGAGGGGGGAGGAATGGATTGGGAGTTCAGGAAGGTAGGGAAAATATTAGATCAATTTTGGTTCAGGCAAGAGAGATTGCCTGGGCTTGCAGTGGTATCTCTCCATAGAGGGAATCCCAGCCCTCAGTTGTTTTTCTCCCCTTTGGTGAAACAAAAGGTCCTCTGTTCTCTACTCACCTCAAGCCACTCTCCTTGGGGGAGGGGAAGTATTTGGATCCTCTTTGGGATGGGTTTTGTACCTGAAATTTGTTTCCTTGTAGTCCCAGCTTGTCGCAGCAGGGGTGATGTGAACCTATCCATCCTCTCTCTCAGCCCAACTCCCAATCTTCTGCTTTATTGTGTTATTTCTAGCCATTATTTCTCCCTCTGAATGGTAGCCTCTACAGAAAGCTGGCTTCAGTCGGCCATCTTGCCTCCTCCCCCCAAGTTCCTTTTATTTAACCTCTTTTTTCACTTCCTGTTTCACAAATTGAGTAGTAATTTTTATTTTTTTTCCTAAGACTATTTCAGCATGCTTATTTAACTAAATGAAGCCAAAAATGAACCAGTGCCTTTATAACCATTAAAAACAGTACAAACACTTGCATATATTTTAGTTATAACCATCACTACTCTGTTTACATGTTTCTGTATTGAAGTATATCTTGTTTTACTTTATAACCCTTAAACATTTTATGTAATCATGGTTTATTTGGATTTCTGTCCATGATAACAGTTATCACAACTCCCTGAGGTATCTTTCTTATATCTCAGACTTTCCATTCACCATCACTTTTCACCTGCTTGAATTATTTCCTTCAGATGCTTTATTATTTTAGTGAGCTAAGTTCTTAAAATATTTTTTGTCCTGATATATATTTTGCCCTTGTCATCTAGAGTTATTTTTATCTCAGTACATTGAAGATACTATTCCACTGTCTTCTGGATTCCAATGCATGCTGTTAATAATTTAGCTGTCAGGCTAATTACCATTTCTTTGTAGCTGATTTATCTTTCTTCTCTGACTTCTTTCAAAATCTTCTCTTTGTCTTTGTTTTGTACAATGTTTTGCATATCAATATTTGTATATTTCTATTTATATGAATTTTCATACACATATGAATCTATTTTTATTGTACTTAGTCTGTTTTGGTTTCATCATGAGTTTTGTGGATCTATACTTTAATGCCTTTCAATAATGCTGAAAAATTCCATCATTATCATTTGGAACATTACTTCTCCTCAGTTCTCCCCATTCTCACCTTTTAAACAATATATATATATATATATATATATATAGTTTAAACTGAGAACTGAGAACTATAAATTGTTTATATATAGTTTAAACTATATATATTTATATATAGTTTAAAATATGTTGATCACATATTTTATAGGCTTCCCAATACTTTAAAAAACCTTATTCAATTGCTTTATCTCTCAGAAAACTATGCTGTATTTCTTTGGATCTTTCCTCCAGATCATTACTTTTATTTTCAGCAGAATGTAATTTGTTCATATAAACCTTCATTTATAATATTTTTAAATTTTATTTATTGTGTATATTATATCTGAAACTTTTTTTCATATGTGCTTTGTTGTTTTATAATCTTTTTTCCCTTATTCATGATGTCACTCTTTTCTGTTGTTTCTCAGTTAAAATATTCATTTTATAATCTATATTTGATAATTTGATTAATGAAGACTTGGCATAGGATCATGCTCTCTGCTGTTTCTTTTGGCTCTAATTAATGGAGCTTTATATATATATAATATATATTTTATATTGTGACATTATACTTCTTGGAAAAGCTCTTGCAATAATTGTTTGAAGCATAGGCTAAAGGTAGATTTCTCCAGTGAAACTTGCATTTGATTTTGCCGGTTACCTCGAGGTATTACCTACATAAGCAGAATTATCTGCTTAAGGTGATTTATGCTATTCACGGGGACAATAATTGTGGCTCTAAACCTAAGTAAAAGCAGTTGGATATTTATCAGTTCTCAAGGGAAGTTTCATTTTCTCTCCAACCAGTGTGAAGTTCAAATGAGACAAGTTTCCATGTGGTCTTCTAGGTAGTGAATTTATTTATTATTCACTTTTATTTTGGAACAGCTCTTTGGATTCTCAGAGTGATATTGGGGTTTCCTAATATGTGCCCACTTTATAATGGCCCTAGCCTTTATTTCTGATCTCTTATGTTCTGTATCGCTATTAAAATAGAATCCTAAAATCAGTAAAATTCATCATACACTCTTGAGGTGAAATTTATTTATTTTAAATGCTAGCTTACCTCAAAAGATATGTTGTCTTATTTCTATGTCAGAGGTGGATATTTTAGCCAGAATTTTTATCTATTTTCATTTGTAAAGTTATTTAGGATAACCACTCCATCAGATGACCAAAAAGAAAAGTCCTATAGGTGCTCAATTTGTATTTCAAGCACTAATATTTTATTCCTCAGAATTCATGCTTTCTGAGAGGAAAGAAGAATGGCTAAGCAAGGAGGACCACGAATTCCACTACCTGAATTACACTTTGAGTTATATTTTACTGGGAAAGAAAAAAAATAATGCTGTTCTAGGGAAAAAGAAATACTTCCCAGCTATAAGGAGACATGTAAGATGACATGTACTGACTATTTACACTGAATTGAGTTGAGCAATTACTTTTATAATACAATTTATGTAGGCTTTCTAAAATATACAATTTGTAGAGATGACCCTTAGGGTTTGATGATCCTTCATGGAAACCCCTCTGAATCTTCAATTTGTTGAAATGACCAATTTGCTAATGTTCTTTTCTAAACCAATAATCTAAAATGTAGAAATACTTGAAATGTAGTAATGAAATATATCAATATTTTCAAAGTTGCCCTGTCTTTGAAATTGTGCAAGAGCAGTCTTATAGGTGAGAAACAAGTTTGGTTTATACTTAGGAAAGTATTAGAAAGGCAGACTTTAAACTTCTAGGACAGAGAACATAGAGTCAACATTACATTGAAAGTCTTAAAAATCTCCAGGCTGATTTTACATTCCATAAAGGACAGAGTCTTTTGGGAGAAGGAGGCAAGGGGAAAGAAAAATAGACCTAATATTTGCTGCCTGTCTCTCTAGCTGGGATCCAAGAGTTGCTTTTAAATTTATGAGATCAGAACATCAAAAGATAGCAGCTAAATATATTCCAGTAGAGTGGAAATTTTGACACAAATTTAGTAACTTATTTTTCCCCCTCAAAAAAATGAGTGCATGTATTTAGCAAGTTATCTTTTTAGGGCTTGATTTACATAGAGACCCATTTATTTAGGGAAGAGTCAATAAGCAAGATACCAGAGAGGATCATCCACTCAGTCAGATGTGCAGGGTCTACAGGGTCACTGGGTACCTGTCTCATGCTCTTGTCAGAGTGTAAATAGAAGACCCTACAGTGGTCTGAAGCAAGGCATTGATGAGCATCAAAAAGCACCATGGAGTGAAGCTGCCTTCCCATCTTTTGCAGTGCACTTTCTTAAAAGATTTAGAATCTGTGAGCTGTGAATTAGAGCTGCTTAACTCTAATCAAGCCTAGTACAGAGGTTGGGCTGTCCAACAGAGCCTGTAAAATGTTTAGAATGTAGACCTCAGCTGGAAAGCCCCTAACAGTTTCTCACTCAAAAAATGGATGAAAACATAGTGGATTTTTCTGTGCAGAAAACACTGTAGGGCAGATGAATAGACAGAATTATAGAAATGCATGTGAGAATTACATGCATCACCACAGTTAAATCTCAGAAGAAATGTTAAATGAAAACCACAACAATCAAAAAAGTAAGTTGCAAATAGCTGACACAATTCTTATAAAACATTGCAAAACAAAAAATAATAGTTTATATTATTTATCCATATGCCCTTATGTAATAAAATTTCAAAAATGTGCTTGTGAGAGATTTACACTATCTTTGGGGTAATGGTTACCTTTAGGGAAAGATGGAAGAGAAGAGGAGAAGGAAGGGAAGAGAAAACTTATTTGCAATGCTTTATTTCTTTTTTTCATAAAAGAGTCAGGCAGGACAAATATGGCAAATAACATGTGTTTTATCATGGTAGAAGTTACATAAATGTCTGTAAAATTTTCTTTACTTTTCTCTGTAAGATTAATCATCATCAAACTTCCAAAAAATAAAAACGTGATCTTAAGGATAGTTTTTTCTGATAGAACTTTCCTTATGTTGAAAATGCTCTGTATCTGCCCTGTCAAATATGATATACAGTACCTACATGTAACTACCAAGCGCTTGAAATGTGGTTAATGCAACTGAGAGACTCAATTTTTAATTTCATTTCATTTTAATGTATTTACATTTAAATAGTCATGTGTGAGTAATGACTGTTGTTTTAGAAAGCTCAAAGTAGAATTCAGATCTTGCCAGTCTTCTTTAGCTGCAATGCTCATGCCTAGACTCAGACTCCAGCACTAAAAAGTACTTCACACAGTTCTTTAATTAATGAAGTGATGGATTCCAGGGCATATATTCTTCTTTCCTCCTGTGATTTGGTTGACATACACATGAAGCCAAAATTTTCACCAAGCCTAGAATTATTTTTAAGTTAGTATCTTGTAAAAATCAGTATTTTCTAGTAACCATCATTCTTTTATCTACTAACAATTCCCAGTTCATATTTTAATTAGTCTATATTGCTTATTTTTGCATAATTTAGTTTGTTCTGTGATTAGCATTGTGCCATCCTTGGTATCTTAGATATTCCTGTAAGCATGCTGGAACTTTACAGAGCAGGTTCTTGGGTGGTCAGACAAAGAATTGAAAGACATACCAGTAATGAACACAGAGCCACAAAAACAGATTAGGGTGGGCCAATATAAGTTCCTGGCTTAGGACCAATTCCACTATGGAAGCAACTATCTCTTGTTAAAAGAGAACCAGAGAAAAGACTGCTTGCCACTTTCACAGTAATCTGTCCACATACCTTCCAGGGAGGCCCTTCAAGCCACACCTGAGGGTACCCTGGCCAGAGGCTCTCAGTTGAGACATCTCTTTCAAGCAGATGGGACAACCAGGATGAAATAATGAGTACACACCATGTTAGAGTATTCAGAGATTATTGAAAGACATAAAAAAACTCTACAAAGTTAAGACAAGGCTCAACAATAGAGAGGTAGTAGAAGCAACTCACTAACGTCTGCTCAAATCTTTACTTCTTATATACCTTAAAATTACCTTTATCTAATTTGATATTCTTACTTAATCTCTACTTTACATCTTTATTGCTTCCCATGGGGTGGAAAGCAGGCCAGAAACCAAACTCCATAGTCACAGCAACCCCCTTTCCAACACCCTGTAAATCATTCAAAGCTATTATGCCTGGGGAGCATCATAGTCTCCTACCCTGGTCCTGGCTGGCACTTGGATAAGATCCTGGTGAAAGGTCAACATCTGTTGTGGACAGTGATAATTCTAAAATTAGTCTCAGACACAGCATCCTTCACTCTGCAGGAAAGATGATTTTCCTTCTCATGACTCCCTTTCTCAATCCACATGGGTGCCCTCTGTCCCGTGGTTCTGTCTGGCCTTTGACAAGTTCATTCCTATGTTAATCTTGTCTGGCCCTATGCTTTGTTTTGTTAATTGGTAACTATTTCCCTCAGGGATGCTCCTTGCTTTTAAGAGAGTCTTTTTGAATAATACACAGGAGCTTCTTTCTGCTTTTCAGAGACTCCTTTTACTCTGTCAGTGTACATGGTACATACAGCTAACACTATACCAAATATCCCAGTGACAAATTCATAGAAATTTATAAAATTATCTGGGTTCTTCCAAAATCTTATTTTCTGATGTATAATAATAGTAAATAAATAAACAAATATTTACTAGAGAGAAAGGCATACCATAGACCACAGAAATTATTGATCCAAGGTGATGTTGCAGGAAGACAAAGCCCAACGGAGAGAAAGAGCACCCAAACACCATGTTTATAAGAGGAAGGGCTTTATTCACCAGCTGGGAGCTTACGGCATAGAAGAATTCCAAATGGCTGAGCTCCCTGACTGGCTTGGTCTTTCCCTTTTTATTGACAGTCAAAAAGTTCCGCCCCACAGGTACCCTTCTCATTGGCCAGTTTGAATCAAGCAGGAGATGCTATTCCAGTCCCTACAGAACTACAGGATTTCACAGAACTTGGAAATTTCCAAGTTTCAGGAAATTAAGTTTACAAATTCCCAAGAGCTGAGTCACCATGGAGAGGACACTGCAGGTGTATCCTTGTGGTCTCCTTGAGAAGACCTCTTCTCCTAGACCTCACCCTTCTCCAGTATCCTCTCTAAATATAACCTATTCTTCTGGTTTTCTGGGTTGGAGAATTTGCTGGAGAGAAACAGAAGAAGGAAGGAAGTTGCTTTATGTTCCAAAAAAAGGTTTTGAATCTTTCCCCTTCTTCCCTGGTCCCTTTTTAAAGCACATTTTATGTTTCAGGGATTCAGTGCACCCAGCAGTGTCATGGGAGGGGTAGCGATGGGAAGAGGTGTGTGAGTGGAGGCTTTGGGGAGAGGCTGCAGAGAGTATATTGTGAAGTTATGTGGGGAAAAGGGGCAGGTAGCACGCTTAGAGCACCCCACCATGCTGGGCCAGCCGGCCCTCCTTCCCTGGTTCTGGTCCTGACCACAGCTTCGTGCCTCTTGTCTTCTGTGGCTCCCTGGGCCAGCATCACAATGTCATCCACTTTTATCAGTTGTTTATCAGGCCATCTCTGTGAGGTGTGCCACAGACCAACTGCTGAAGCCAAGCCACTGGTGTCCCAGAAGTCCCTGGAAGCTTCTGCTCCTTCTGTGTCCTTTTTCATTGCATGATCACTCACTCTGTCCTCTGCGCTCTCAGCAGCCCTCCTAGAGACTCAACACCAGCTCCTCTACCTGGACCTTCTCCACCTTCAGCCTCCATTTTCCCACATAACCCAATGACCCCTTACCTGACTTCCTTTCACCCTCACCACTGGGTGCCCCTCTGCCACCTGAGCCTGTTCCTTGGATTCCAAATTCCCAGTGACCCTTCCCCACCCCAGCCACTTGCTTTCCCCGCTCTTCCACCACATCACACTCAGGGAGCAGATCCTATTCTCTGAGCAGAGGTCATTTTCTCTCTGAACATCACCTTTTTCTCTGACCATGCCTTTCCCAAGATATTAACCCCTTACCAAATTTATCCCTGGCAACGGATCCCACCGATTCCCATGCTTGTCATTGAGAAGGGACATGAAGAAAGGGGTTTTAAGGGGGATGGGAGGAAACCCTGGCCTGCTGTACTAGAGAGTCTGGAGGGCCTGTAGCAATATTAACCACTCAGCGTTCTTACCAAGAAAGGGGAAAGAATGTAGATATGAAGTAACCTAGGTAACCAATGACCAATAAAAAAGTCAATAATCTGGGTGGCGCCTGTGGCTCATTGAGTAGGGCACCAGCTCCATATACCGAAGGTGGCAGGTTCAAACCCGGCCTCGGCTGAACTGCAAAATAAAAATAGCCAGCCGTGTGGTGGGCACCTGTAGTCCCAGCTACTCGGAAGGCTGAGGCAAGAGAATCACCTAAGCCCAGGAGTTGGAGGTTGCTGTGAGCTGTGTGACGCCGTGGTACTCTACCAAGGGCGATAAAGTGAGACTCCATCTCTACAAAAAAAACAAAAGTCAATAATCAATGACCAATAGAAAAAGGTGATAATGCCTGGAGGCACAGAGAGGCCAATAAAAGACTTATAGGTTCAGCACCTGTAGCTCACTGGTTATGGCACGGCCACATACACCAAGGCTGGCAGGTTTGAACCCAGCTAAGGTCAGCTAAAGGACAATGACAACTTCAACAAGAAAGTAGTCAGACATGATGGCAGGCACCTGTAGTCCCAGCTACTCAGGAGGCTGAGGCAAGAGAATTGCTTAAGTCCAAGAGTTTGAGGTTGTTGTGAGCTGTGACGCTATGGCACTGTACCCAGTGTGACATAGTGAGACTCTGTCTCTAAATAAATAAATAAATAAATAATAAAAGAGTTATGACCAATTTCAAATGGAGAAAGAGGGTATTTATAGCACTGCACTGCCTTGCATTTCTCTCTATCTCACTTCTTCATGAGAGGGACCTGCCTCCAACTCTCTTTGGAAGTGGTCTAAAGTTTCTCTTTGTTTGTAAATAAAATTTCTCTTTAGGTGGCGCCTGTGGCTCAGCGAGTCGGGCGCCCGCCCCATATACCAAAGGTGGCAGGTTCAAACCCAGCCTCGGTTGAACTGCAAAACAGAAAAATAGCCACGCGTTGTGGCGGGCACCTGTAGTCCCAGGTGGGAGGCTGAGGCAAGAGAATCACCTAAGCCCAGGAGTTGGAGGTTGCTGTGAGCTGTGTGACGCCTCGGCACTCTACCCAGGGCGATAAAGTGAGACTCTGTCTCTACAGAAAAAAAAATAATAATAAAAAATATTTCTCTTTGTTACGCTGGAACTTGTATGGGTTACTTTTGCTTTCTATTCATGTTGCCTGTGCTACGCTAGTTTTATTTTCAGTTTCCACTCACTTTTGCTTTTTATTCCTGCCATGCCTCAGTTGAAATTTCTAGCTCAGTTCATAATTGAGGAACCAGGACTCCTGACTCCAAACATTTTTTCTGGTGTTGCAAAACCACCAGACAAAAACTTCAACATTTTTCCTGGCACAGTAACCTCAGGAAAAAGGCCCCCAGAGTGTTGCATTCCCCACACTCCATGTCGCATTCCAGGTAAGATAATGGAGCACCTGTGTCTGCTGAGTGCAGTCCTGGTGAACCAGCATTTTGTTCATTGCACACGGCCAACCCTGTTTCCTTCACCACCGCCCCCGACACACACACCCTGGCCAGACTGCAATTTAACTGTGACTCAATCTAAAACTATTTCCATCTTATTGAGGCCTGTTCTGGAGATGTCCTCTCCAGATAGGGTTGATGAATTGTCCACTTATCTACCAATAATTAAAGGCATTAATTGCAAGACTTTTCAAGCCTTGCAATTTCAGAATTTTCCCGGTGGCAGCCTCATGCTGAGGACTTTTTCCCCTCCAACTTGGCACAGTGTCATTTCAAGCAAGAGCTTCTTGTCCTCCACTCTTCTGAGATCTCTTCTGCCCGGGAGATCATGCAGCCAACCTGTGGAATCTGGTAATCCCTCCCCAACTCTGATGTTCTGGCACTCTTGGAGAGTACAAGTGCCCCTGTAGACTCTCATGGATTTGCAACAAAAATCTAGAGAATTTGGTATTAAGCTAATCAAAAAGCTTCCAAGAGAAATGTTCAGAAATGCTTCCACTTAAGGATGTGAGGAAGGATCAGAGATAGAGCCTGGAGAGTGGCCCAAAAGATCATCTGTTGAGTGGCCCAGAAAGGTCTTCAGGTAAAGGTCTGGGGTCTGACTCTGAGGAAAATCAGGAAAGTCACTTGGTGAGTCTATCAGGGAATAAATCAAGGGTCATAAGGTGAGCCTCGTCCTGAAACAACTGGAAAATGCCCAACAGTACATTTGGGCAAGAAATCTGAGGACATCAATGAGGGCTGGACCCCTGGGACTATGCATAGTTCATGGCATATAGTGCCTCTTCCTCAGAAATCCCACAGGCAAGTAAGACATGGAAATGTGGCATAATCGTATTGGGACCACTGCCTACATACTTTCCAGGAGATTTTCTTTCTTGGCTCCAGCAAACAAGAGATGTGGGAAGCCCATATTAAAAGTTTTTAGAGGAGGATGAGATGGGGTCTTTCCCCCAAGGTCCTAAATCATACAAATCTTTAACTTGAAAGAGACCTCATCCCAGTCCTTTTCCCTTTCCAATTTTGCCTCTTTACTCTACTTTATCTCTAAGGTGGACTCCAAACATGGGATCTTCAGCCCCTTAGAAGAAGCTCTAAAGCTTTACATAAAAAAAAAAAATGACAACAATGGGCGGTGCCTGTGGCTCAGTGGGTAGGGCTCCAGGCCCTACATATGGAGGGTGGCGGGTTTGAGCCCAACCCCCGCCAAAATGCAACAACAACAAAAACATAGCTGGGTGTTGTGGCAGGTGCCTGTAGTTCCAGCTACTTGGGAGGCTGAGGCAAGAGAATCGCCTAAGTTGGAGGTTGGAGGTTGCTGTGAGCTGTGACACCACAGCACTCTACTGAGGGTGTTAAAGTGAGACTATGTCTCAAACAAACAAACAAACAAAAAAAAAAAGTGGGAATGCCGTGAAGGGTATGTTAACTAGTTTAATGAAAATATTTCAAATTGTATATAAAACCAGCACATTGTACTCCATGATTGCATTAATGTACACAGCAATGATTTAATTAAAAAAAAAAAAGTGGGAACAGCAAAGTCAGTTCTCAGCCTGGGTCATCTCCTCCCTGCCTCATCATCTGTGGGGAAAGGAGGGCAGGAGCCCAAAGACAATCACTGTCTGATACTATCAACTTCCTTGTACTGAATGTTAGGTTCATTTTCCCTGGTTCTTATCCCAATACCGAACAATGGCTTATTGAGAGTGAGTCAATTGAACAACGAGCAGACCAAACAATGAGACTGACAAATGCAAGCAGGCCAACCACAAAGACTTACTAAGCAAGCACAGTACGTTCTGAAGAGGAAATTGGTCTATGTCCGTGAGTGCAAAAGACCCTGAATTTTAGCACACACAAGTTTTTATATGATAAATGGACTCTCTCTCCTTTCTTCAGGTGGAGTTTCCATTTCCTGCCTTGGGTGATTGACAGGTTAGAGTTATATAACTGTTCCCATTGCGTGCATGTGTCTTCCCATAATCTTTCACGGAAACCATTTGGCCCCCTAAGCAGTTATGGTAATTAGATGGTAATGAACCCTGGTTAGTTGAAGAGGCTGGAAATCTTCTTGTGGGCAT
This sequence comes from Perodicticus potto, assembly GCA_963574655.1. NCBI lineage: Eukaryota > Metazoa > Chordata > Mammalia > Primates > Lorisidae > Perodicticus > Perodicticus potto. Next base: position 6,880 of record CAUYRH010128365.1, on the reverse strand, counting down.
ACTCCAAACCTCCTTTTGTGGCCTTGATCGTATCTCTATTTTATGGTTTCTCTACCCCTTTCTGTTAGGTAGTTCCTCTACCCCTTTGGTTTCTCTACCCCTTTCTGATTGGTCAATCCTTGGAAACCCCTTACCGTAGACCAAACAAATGGTCAGTGCTTGGAAATCCCACAGACAAGACATCTCTTCCTTCTCATCTTTATCCCTACCTAACAATACTAACCAGTTTACAACTGGGGATGGCAAGTAGACTTCCCCTCTGCCTCCACCCAGCAGCGTAGATGAAGTGAGTCAGAAATAGACTGTATTAGCCAATTGATGTGCTGCCCACGAGGCAAGCTGGGGTTGGACATGAGCCAAAGGATGAGAAAGTGAGTTCCAATGATGGAGTAAAAAAGCCTTCAGGGCCAAAGCGTGAAGAATTCAGAGCATTTTTCCATTTTCCATGTGTCCAGGGAGATATGTGAGGCCAGGGAACTCGTACTCTTCTATAACAATCTAGTAATGACTTGCCAACTAGAGCATGAGAAAGCTCCCCAGTGATAAGTGTGGATGTCAGTAAGGCAGAAACTACCCTGACTGCTGAAAGTTGCCCACCAAGATTATCAGGTCCCCAAGATCCTAAATTGTCTTAAAAATCAGATGTTGGGTGAACTAAAGTTTAAACTGGAGAACAGGGAGCATAGTCAAACTCAAAGCCACCCCCCTGACATGTCCCTGGCCTCAGATAAGTTGGCTTCTGAGGCCTTACTGACTCATGCCCATGGCTCTCCAGTGAGACCCTGGCTGCTCCCCAGGTGCTGCAATGTCCACTTGGAGGAAAGAGGGATCATCATGGAGCAGTGGCAAGACTTTTGGGTCCCTATGCATATCAGGAAGAGAATTTCTCACAAGCTGCAGAGACAGTGAGGACTACATACTGTATTTTTACATCACAGTATTATAACTGTGGCCACCCATAAGAAAACATGAACCCCATTTTAGGCTCAAATCACATTGTGATGATTTATTACACCTGCACAGGCGGACCGCTGCCCCAAAGGACAAAATGCCCCGAAGAGAAATACAGGCAGCCTTTTATCCCTTTTTGTGTGATGTAGCAAAGCAAGCATGTACAAAAGTGGAACATGGCCAGTTATAGGGTGGGGTTAGGTGGTTAGCTCAGGGGGTTACATCATGGCGGTTAGCATGGGGTGGGGCTACAGTCAGGGGGCTGGCACAGGGGGTTGCATCATGGCAGTTGGCATGAGGACTAGCTTGGTTTGGGAGACTCAGTAGCCTGGGAAACTCAGTAACCTGGGAAACTCTGCTTGAGTGAGTTTCCATCATTGTTTCAACCTGTGGCTAAGGAGGTCAGGGAACTCAGAGAACTTCCTTGTTCTGAAACCTGTTCTCAGAGTTAAACCAATAAGGGTGAGGGGTTGGAGACGTGTGGGGACCAAGGCTGAGACAGGCTGAGACAGACTCAGGTCTTTTGGGGGGAGGCTGTTGGCTTACAACATTCCCCACTAGTCTTTTGGGGGCTGTTGGCCTACAACAGATTAAGTGGAACCTTATTAGCAAAGCTCCTAGTTCTTGATTTAATTAAATGTTTGTTGGAAACCTATTATATAACATCATCTGTTCTGCAGAGATGAATATATTGTGGCTAATGCTCTCAAGAAGTTTACAACCATGCTAAAACTACTAAACTATATCCAACTAAATAAAATGTGTCCTAAAGAGCCCAGCAACACCATAGCACTTGGTTAAAATAGATGTATTATAACATCCCTGGGCCTGACTATATATCTGAAAGGATACACATAAAATTATTAACTGCAAATTCTGTTAGATGGGATTAGTAGGAATGAGAACAGAGGAAGACATTTGGTTTTTAAGTGTTGCCAACATGAAGATAGTGGGGTGTTTATTTTTAGTACTTTTTGTTTTTCAAGTAAAAATAGAAAAATATCATGATCCGCTTCCCCCTTTTTTAAAGCCATTAATATAGCATTTCTTGGGCCCTACTTCTATTGCCACATCTCTTTCTGACAACACCCTCCCTTCTGCCACCCTCTTTCAGTTAGAAGGACCTTCATAATTATTAATATATTGGGGTCGTCTGGATGATGAAGGATAATCTTCCTATCTGGATGTTCTTAACTTAATCACATCTTCTGTCCTTAACATCTCCCAAGGATTAGGACATGGATGTCTTTAGGGACAATTATTCTATCTACCACACATGGAAATTGAATTTATAAATATATCAGTTAGGTTTGCAATTGACTGCTTAAAGAAATAAGGGGTCTCTCTCTCCCTTTTTTTTTTTTAAATTGGAGACAGGGTCTCACTTTGTCACCCTTGGTGGAGTGCTGTGGCATCACAGCTCATAGCAACCTCAAACTCGGGCTCAAGAGATTCTCTTGCCTCAGCCTCCCAAGTAGCTGGGACTACAGGTGCCCACCACAGTACCCAGCTATTTTTTTTTTTTTTTTTAGAGAGGAGGTCTTGCTCTGGCTCTGGTGCACTGTCTTCTGTGCTCTGGTACTGTTATCTCAGTACTCCTGAGCACAAGCAATCCACCCGTCATGGCCTCCTAGAGTGTTGGGGATTATAGGTGTGAGCCACCGCACCTGGCCAGAAAAAGGGGTCTCTCTGTCTCCCGTGCCAGGAAGTCTGGGAATACGAAGCCCACGGCTGATGTGGCACCTCAACAAGGCCATCAAGGAAACCACTGCTGAGTCTCGGGCATCTCTCATCTGTTCCAAGCAGGAAGAATGGACGTGGAAGAGGCAGGACTAGCAAAATTCAGTTTACATTTTTTTATTTTTAGTCAAACATGAGTCATGGAGCTGCCCTTAACTAAAAGGAAATCTGAGAAGGTCAAGTTTCTAGCTTTCCTCTTTCTCTACAAAAGGAAGGAAAATTGAAATAAGGGTTGGAATGAGTGCTAGTGGAGCTAACCTATAGAAATGACAGCAAGGGGCGGTACCTATGGCTCAGTGAGTAGGGCACTGGCCTCATATACCGAGGGTGGCGGGTTCAAACCCGGCCCCGGCTGAACTGAACAAAAAATAGCCGGGCGTTGTGGCGGGCACCTGTGGTCCCAGCTACTTGGGAGGCTGAGGCAAGAGAATCGCCTAAGCCCAGGAGTTGGAGGTTGCTGTGAGCTGTGACGCCACGGCACTCTACCCAGGGTGACAAAGTGAGACTCTGTCTCTAAAAAAATAAATAAATAAAACAAACAAAAAAAAGAAATGACAGCAAGGAGCAATCTAACAGAGAACTTTAATAATCCAATTATTAAAGAGTAGGTTCTAGGTGTTGGAATTTAGTGGACTGTTTGCTACATGTTGGTTGGTCCCAGGTTTAAAACTGATTTAAAAAAAATGTATGTCACAATATGTTCCCTACCCTAATTTACTTAGGTTTAAAAGATGCATAGTAAACAAGGCACATGATTGACAGCAGTGGCGCGGCCTTCTGATGTCCGGCAACATCTTAGGTGTAGCTCCTGCACCCTTCCCCCATGCAGGCATGCTCACTTGCAAGAGATGAGACTGAACCCAGCGCAAAAGACATGTCAGGGCAGCCACCCTTTCCATCTCCTGCCTATGTGTGTCCTATGCTTGTTGCACAGTCTCTAGGAGTTGAAGTGCCAAGTCACATGCTTCCCAGTGCAGCCGCGACTCATCAATCAGTGGCTTCTATAAACCAGGTGCAGTCTGACCTGCTAACATTCATGTTCGTTTTACTTCAACACATTCTGGGTTGCAGAGTGGCAAGAAGGTAAATCCAAGGTCATGTCCCCAGGGCCTCTCGTGGGGTAAGAGTTCAGACCAGCTGAAAAGCCTTGGGTGAGCTAATAAATTAGTATCTTTTTTCCTTTTGAATTTAGAATGAATTGAGAGAAATATAGGAGTCAGAGAAATGAAGATCAAAATATCGCCTTAATAAAGCTGGAAGATGGGGCCAAGTTCATCCCCAGACCACAGCTGAGCAGCATGGGCTTCCCAGAAATGGCACAGCCGTGAACAGAGTGCAGCCCCTCTCCCTGCAAGATACAGGTCCAGAAAGGTGCAGGAAGGACTGAGCTCAGTCTGTTTTCCCCAACTTGTGTGGTTTTCCACTGTTTTCAACCACGAAACCCTCACTAGCTGTGGCAGCTTGTATTAGTAACTTAATTCTATATAACCAGGAGACTTATATTTACATATTTGGATGCCATGTGGATTAAATGTGAAAACAAACTTAACGGGTCTGGTATGCAATAGCCACAATAAATCCATGCCTTTCAGACTCTGGTGAACCTCCAAGAGAGTTTAGCGGTCTTTTTAATGGTTCAGGGCCATTGCTTCTCCAATCCCCTCAGCAGATTTTACAAACATTTGCAATTCTCTTGTAGGCTGCCCATTTCACCTCCACCTCAATCTCAATAGCCTGTCTGGAATGTTACAAGAGAATGTCAAGGAGACAGAGATACCAAGCTTGCAGAACCTTGGAAAGCTTTTTGGATCTTGTGATTCATGCCAGGGTCATGATGTCATAAACTTGACTCATAAGAATAAAATTTTGAAAAAAACATCTTACAACATTGATCAAAAATTTCCTTAGCATTACACCCTATAATAACTGTGTGAGATACTCAGAGTGATTTGCTGGAGTGATAATAGGTTGTAATCTTCTCTGCTGCTGAAATTCTTTATAATCTGACAATGTTGGAGTTGAAGGTCACATCTGGTAGTTTATCTTCTTACTGTGGGCTCCTGGTATGCTATGGAAAGCAGCACATCCAGTCTTTGTTTGAACAACTAACAGGATCAGAATGCGCCTGGTTTGTCCTGGTACCAAAGATAACGGTTTGAAATTTTTGTGTCTTCCTCCAGCTGATAATTCAAATATCAAGGTTACACTCAGCTGCAAATAATTTATGTGGTAAAGGATCTGAATTATGTCTTAATTATGAAAGAGTCTATAAAGCATTCTAAATATAACAAAACTATAAACATATCAGCCGTCATAACCAAACTATAAACATAAAACAACACCAGCCATAAATGTATGCAATTTCAGTAATAAAAACAAGAGCAGCAATGTGAGATGAGGGATTATCAGACAACTTGAAAAGATAGTGTTAGGGTATTTAGGACCAAGCCTCATACCTTTCTTATTGATTTCTGGACAAGGATGATCCCTTTATATATATATATATATATATATTTTTTTTTTTTTGTAGAGACAGAGTCTCACTTTATCGCCCTCGGTAGAGTGCTGTGGTTTCACACAGCTCATAGCAACCTCCAACTCCTGGGCTTAAGCGACTCTCTTGCCTCAGCCTCCCGAGTAGCTGGGACTACAGGAGCCCACCACAACGCCCGGCTATTTTTCTGTTTTGCAGTTCAGCCGAGTCTGGGTTTGAACCCGCCACCTTCAGTATATGGGGCTGGTGTCCTACTCGATGAGCCGCAGGTGCCGCCCCCTTTATATATTTTTTATTTTTACTCTTCTTCACCTCCTTCATTTCTTCTTCTCTGTCATTTTAAAGCTCCTTAAATACACTAGGATTGTCTGGGCAAGTTGGTTCACGCCTGTAATCCCAGCACTCTGGAAGGCCAAGGCAGGTGGATTGCTTGAGCTTACAAGTTCCAGACCAGCCTAGCAAAAAGCAAGACCCTTTCTCTACTAAAAATAGAAAAGCTGAGGGAAGAGAATTGTTTGAGCCCAAGAATTGGAGGTTGTTGAGAGCTATGACACCAAGGCACTCTACGCAGGGCAAAAGCTTGAGACTCTGTCTCAAAAAAAAAAAAAAAAAAGGCTCGTTGTTTGTAGCTCAGGGGCTAGGGCACCAGCCATATACACCAGGGCTGGCAGGTTGGAACCCAGCCCGGGCCTGCCAAACAACAATGACAACTATAACAACAACAAAAAAAATAGCCAGGCGTTGTGGCGGGCTCCTGTAGTCCCAGCTACTCGGGAGGGTGAGTCAAGAGAATCACTTAAGCCCACGGGTTTGAGGTTGCTGTGACCTGTGACATCACCGCACTCTTTCGAGGGCTACATAGTGAGACTCTGTCTCAAAAAAATAAATAAATAAAAATAAGTAAATAAATAAATACTCTAGGAGTAGCATTGAGTTTGTTAGACATGGCATTTTCTAAATATGTACCTGTATGTTTCAATTTCTCTATTTAAAAATTAATTTTAATTTGAAATTTCATTTCTCACACTATTGAAGATTCTTAATATTGCCATATTTTTCCTTGGATGAAACATGAGTTTCCCCTGATCAGTTTTAAACCTGAGACCTGTGCCACTATTGGCTGGTTTCTACTTTTAATCAGAAGTTCCCAGAAGTAATCAGTCCCCTCTCATGGAGATAACGCATGTATCAGTCGGGAAGCCAGCGGGACTTTTACATGCTTAAACAAGGAGGTGGCTCTGACAGTGTGGAACTCCAGAAAGAGAACTAATCTGGGAATTCAGCCTTGGCAGTCATCAGCATACAGATAGTAGCTAAAGGCATTATATAGAAAAAGTTACAAAGGCAGAGGGTTTAGAGCAAGAAAAAAGGGCATGAGGATTGAATTGTGAAAAATATCAATATTTACAGAGAGAGAAAGAAAGTAGATAAAAAGCCAGAGAAAACAGTGTCACTGCAGCGGAAAGGAGAGTCAAGGAACACAAATTCTTCCGGATTAAGGACTGAAAAATATTAGAATTTTTAAATATTTATATTATATAGGGCGGTGCCTGTGGCTCAGTGAGTAGGGCGCTGGCCCCATATACCAAGGGTTGTGGGTTCAAACCCAGCCCTGGCCGAACTGCAACAAAAAAATAGCCGGGCGTTGTGGCGGGCGCCTGTAGTCCCAGTTACTCGGGAGGCTGAGACAAGAGA